>JAFEMH010005292.1:0-100000 GCA_022495995.1 Adenophora triphylla var. japonica
TAGCACGAGCAAGATATCCAAAGCGTAACTAGTATTGAAATTAACGAAAGGATTAGCATTATCTCGGCAGAGGACGCCGAATGGTGCTATTGGTGAAGATGGGTCCTTCAAGAAAGTCATCCCGTAGGCACCGGCGGCAAGGGTATCGACGTCGCCACGTGTTGTTATGGGAGGAGAAGATGTCAGGATTGGCGATGACGACATCCTTACAGATGAAGCCATTGGAAGGAATTCATTGAAAGTTTGAGAGCTGTCCCCAATGTTGAAATCAAGAGCCCTAGGACGGTAAGGAGAGACAGTGTCCATCCTTCTGGAGAGCAACTCCTGGTCTTTTTGCACATTTATCAAGCTTTCAGCTATCAAGGAGGTGCTATTCTATTGGCGATCCATCTGATTCTTCATCTGAATGAGCATGCTCTTGATCTCAAGATCAGGAGATGGCAACATCTGCTTCTTGCTAGAATTCACAGGCAGAGGAGGAGGCAATGTTTCTTGGCCTCCGGTTGTTGGTATGTTAACGGTTTGAGGACTCACATTGCAAGGGATGGTTTTGCTGACGGCGGAAGTCATAGGTTGGGCAGACATGGTAGAAACGTAAGAGTTTTGAACTAATTAAAAAACCAAGGGCCCCTCGGTGGGTGCCAAACTATTTTGGCAAAAAACAATCAACAATGAAGGAATTTAAAATAAAGCTAAGGAGGGTGCAATGGAATATAATTTGTGTAACAATGAAACTAGGATGGCTCGATCATGTAACGAGGAAAACCCTTGAGATAACTGTTGTGGGTATTTTTCAGCATGGTGACATCTTCAGTTGCTCCTGTATGTCAAGATGTTATTCCACTGTAAGTATTATTTAATATTTACTTATTTGTTTTCTTTTAATATCTTTATTATAATTTTACAGCAAATAAGAGAGATAAACACGGGATATTTCCAAACACGTTCAACCTCTCTTCAAACGGCAAAGTGGACTCGGTCTTATGGACGTCGAAGGGATAAGCTTAGATGCCGAGATTTTAGGAACTACTTCTTACCCATTAATAGTTGATCTTATTTAAGGGGAGATGGAGATGGAAAATAACACATTCTTATACACAAACTACGTACACATCATTTGTAATCCAATCCATCATCTTCCGCAGTTGTTATCTCAGTTATCATAGTAAAACTTTTAAGGTTGGAGACCTAACTCCCGGGGTTTTTTTTTCAAAGAGGTTATTATCTCTAAGGTTTTCCTCATTAACAAATCTTGGTGTCACTTTTTCATTTCATGTCTTTATTCCATTTAATCGAATTCCATAGTCCCCTCCTAGTTGTTTAAATCCATACACTATTCAAAGTTAAGATTCTACATTATTGTTTTTTCTACCAAAACAATTTGGCGCCCACCGAGGGGCCGCGTGGTTTATCAGTTATTTGGATCATTTCCTAAGCGAATTCGGCATGTCTGCACCTCCCAATGTGTCCACCGCCGGAAAGGGTACCGCCGTCACTCCAACATCAGGAGGTAGAACTAGCTTATTGCTGCCACCTCCTCAGACGGGACCTCAACAAACTCAACCTACAAAAACTCCACAAAAGGAAGCGACCTCTTCCAATGTAGATTCTGACATTCGGAGTATCATGACCAGGTTGAATCAGAGGTTGGATCAACAAGATAGCAATTCCAAGGTGTTGGCCAATTCCATGATCAAGATGCAGAGGGATCATCAAATTTCATCGCTTCACGCCTTGAAAACATCTCACCATTATCAAGGTAAGGAACCTCAACTTCACAACACCGAAGGATCTACGCTTCGTAGTGAATTTATCCCCAATGGGTAGTCCGCCTCAAACTCATCACCCGACATCGCTAATGATGTCAACATCTTGCCCGGGGACATCCACGATATCGATGCCACCGCCAGGATTTGCCCTGCTCATTCCATTCATTGACAACACCTTCGTCACAACTACCACTGACAACTCGGTTTGCTAAATAATCTTTTCAATAATAATAATTTCAATTTTATTCCTACGCCGACCCTTCTACAGAAAACCCACTAGTCAAATGTATGCAGATCTCAAGTGAGCCGATAATGAACATGCTGTGCATAACTCCTCGATCCAACCAAAGAATAACTCGAATCAGCTAATCAATCCCCAGCTTGTCCTTAAAGAATTGCAAATTTTGACATATCCGAAGTTTCAAGCTTAAGTTCCATCCATGAAGTTGTATGACTAACAGATGACACATCCGATAAGATGTCATTTACTATCAAGAAAAGATGGACATAGTTCATATTCCGCCTCAATTCAGGGAGGCTTGCTTGTGCAGAGGATTTGGATCGATCTTGGTTGGACCAAATTTCCTCAACCGTGACAATAGGCAACCCCTAGGTTCAATTGGTTCATACGCCCAGCCTTATCAACATGTTCTCGTAACATCCCCAAAATGTGTGTGCTCGATATGTTTGATATGATTTGATAAGTGCTTAACTCATATCACCAAGATGCATCTTCTTTCGAAAGCTCATCCTATAAGAACTGCCAAGGTTAAGCGTGCTTGACTCCTGGGAAATTCTAGGATGGGTGACCCACTCGGGAAGTTTCTCAGTGAGCATGTAAGTGAGGACAACACGTGCGAAAAGACTTGTGGTGGTTTGTGGGCTAGTCCGTCAACTGATAATGCTCCGACCCTGCCTTCTGCCCGGGCGTTACAAATGGTATCGGGAGCGGATTTACCCCCGGCCCAAGTGTGGAGCAAAGTGTCCAACAACAACAGTGCACACCGCGAGCCTGGAGTCACCTCTTGAATGAATCCGTACGAGCCCCTCTTCGATCCACACTCGCCCGGGGTTTCGATTCAAGTAGATTTCGACCCTAGGGACTGCAAGCGATCCTAAGTGGAGAGAGATCAGAACATCCCCAAAAAATGTGTAAGGTGCCTCGATATGTTTGATATGATTTGACAGTTGCCTACTCATATCACCAAGATGCATCTTCTTTTCGAAAGCTCATCCTATAAGAACTCCAAGGTTGCGCTGGCTTGACCCTGGGAAATTCTAGTGATGGGCACCCACTCCGGGAAGTTTCTCAAATGTATGTGAGGACAACACGCGCTTTCAAAGACGGTGGTGGTTTGTGGGGCTAGTCCGTCAACTGATAGCGTTCCACCCGGCCTTCGGTTCGGGGCGTTACATGTTCTATAATCAGCTTCTCATGCAGCCGATAACACCCGAGAAGTCGACAAGTGACCTCTACAATGTGACCCAGCAGCCTAATGAGACTCTGAAAGAATATGTCCACCGGTTCAATAAAGAAGTGCTAGAGATCCCCAATCTTGACATGTCCACATACACAAAAACATTCAAAATGGGGTTGAAGAAGGATTCACAGTATTATCAAGATTTGGTGATGACTCCTTGTAAGCGGTTAGAAGAAGTCAGGAGCAGGGCCTTAAGATTCATAAGATTGGAGGAAGATGAGATGCGAAGATCGAAGTCCTCATCCAAGTTGTCAACATATGACAACCCTGATAGGAAGACTGAATCATCCCATCGCAGGAACAACCGTTCCAATCCTTATCCGAGAATTGATAGCAGCAAAATTAATTCAATAGACGGTGAGGATGAAGATAGTGATAATGTGCCTAACATTTCTGATTATTGTTTTTCTCTGCTGGACATTTCTCAGGTTTACTCTCACATGCAATGGGCAACCTGGGGGACAAGGCCAGATGGCCAAAGAAGACAGATAAGACCACGGGATGGCGTGACAAGTCAAAATGGTGCACTTACCATGAAGACTTTGGGCATGTTACTGAAGATTGCATCGCACTAAGAAAGGAGATCAGTTACTTGCTCTCAAAGGGACATCTTAAGGAGTTTCTGGGATCCAGAAAGAAGAAGGCAGAAAATGCAGAAGCCCCACATGAAGTCGAAAGACCAGCTCCCTCCCAAAGATCAACAAAGGTGATCAATTTCATTAGTGGAGGTTCAGAAATTTGTGGCACATCCTATTCTGCCGCAAAGAGACATGCTAAGGAGTCAAAAGAGGAGAAGCCAGAAAGACAACCCAGGATGTCGACACCTTGCTAGGAGCCAATCACCTTTGATGAGAGTGATCGAGATAATTTGCTGGAACCCCATCATGATGGCCTAGTTATTTCCTTGCAGATCGCCAATTGTACCATCAGGCGTATCCTGGTCGATGGAGGCAGCTCTGTCAATCTCATTATGTTGAGCACCCTTAAGGAAATGAACATCCCAAAATCGGAGATTGTCAAGAAATCCTCAGTGTTGGTAGGCTTCAGTGGTGAAGTCAAAGAAACAGTGGGAGAGATAAAACTTCCAATCTACTCAAAAGGCCTCAACATCATGGAGCGATTCTGCGTAATTGACTGTGCAACATCCTACAATGTCATTTTTGGAAGACCGTGGATTCATGGGATAAAGGCTGTACCATCCACATACCATCAGTGTGTGAAGTTCCCAACACCTTGGGGTGTTGCCAAAATATACAGTGACCATCATGTGTCCATGGAGTGTTATAAGACTTCAATGAAGGCGTCTACATCTCCCAAACAAGCATAGCAATTACAGAGGAAAGTACGTGAAGTCCTGGAAGCTAGGGAGAACAATGTAAAAGAAGTATTACTAGATCCTTCCAATCCGGACATCAAGGTACTTATTGGCAGTGACATCCCACCAGATATAGAAGAAAAGCTTGTGGACCTATTAAGAAACAGAGCAAAGAGTTTTGCTTGGAGACATGATGACATGACCGGCATCAGCAAAGATGTCATCACCCACAAACTTAACATTGATCCTAGTTTCAAGCCAGTGCACCAGAACGTAGGAAGTTTGCAGAAACAAGAAACTAGATCATGAAGGAAGAAGTGGAGCGCTTACTCAAAGCCAACATGATCCGAGAGGTAGATTATCCAAGATGGTTAGCAAATGTGGTTGTGGTCGAGAAGAAGAATGGGAAATGGCGAGTCTGTGTTGACTTCACCGACTTGAATAAAGCCTGTCCAAAAGATCCTTTCCCTTTGCCTCACATAGATTCGTTAGTTGATGTCACCTCCGGACACGAGCTCCTCACCTTCATGGACGCTTCCTCAGGATTCCAACAAATCCAGATGGAGCCATCTGATCAGGAGGACACCACCTTCATAACGCCCACAGGTATTTATTGTTATATTGCTATGCCTTTTGGACTAAAAAATGCAGGTGCAACATATCATAGGCTCGTCAACAAAATGTTCAAAGACCAGATTGGGGACACAATGGAAGTATATATTGACGACATGGTAGTAAAATCCAAGAAAGCCGAAGATCACATAAGCAACCTATCTCAAGCCTTCGACATCTTGGATTGTTTCAATATGAAACTTAATCCAGCTAAATGCAACTTTGGAAGGAAGGCAAGGAAGTTTTTGGGTTATATGGTAACTAAAAGAGGCATAGAAGCTGCCCCAGAACAGATACGTGCCATTATCAACTTGTCGCACTTCAATCCGTCAAAGACGTCCAGAGATTGACAGGGAAGATTGCTGCACTCACCAGATTCATTTCAAAGTCTTCTGATCGATGCAAGCCATTCTATGACATCCTAAGAAAAAATAAGAAGTTTCAGTGGGAAGGTCATCATGAACAAGCCTTTCGGGAACTCAAAAGTTACCTGTCGACACCTCCATTATTGGCCAAACCTCAGGAGGGCGAACATCTTTACATCTACCTAGCAGTATCAGAAAGCGCTGTAAGTGCAGTCTTAGTGACAGAACGAGATGGTAGTCAGCAACCCATCTACTATATAAGTAAGACACTTTTAGATGCGGAGACCAGGTACTCTAATTTACAGAAGTTAATTTTAGCTTTGATAACTGCTTCTATTAAATTAAGACACTATTTTGAAACACATACTATAATTGTGCGTACTAACTATCCTATTAAGAATGTTATGAGAAAACCAGAGATGTCAGGTCAAATGGCTAAATGGTCCGTACAATTGAGCACTTACGATATCAAATATGAACCCAGAACAACAATAAAATCTCAAGCTCTAGCTGATTTCGTGGCTGACTTTAGTCCAACCATGCAACCAGAAGTGGAGTTGGAAGTTCAGCAACTTTAAGATGATGACATCCTGAAAATATGGACGCTCTACATAGATGGTGCTTTCAACATGAGAGGTACAGGTCTTGGAGTTGTACTAAAATCGCCATAAGGGGACATAATACCACAGTCCATCAGTTGCAGTTTTAAGGCCACTAATAATGAAGCAGAATATGAGGCATTAATTGCAGGTTTAGCAGTAGCCCAAGACCTAGATGTCAAGCACATCCGGGTGTTTGTGGATTCTTTGCTAATTGTTAACCATTACAATGGATCCTACATAGCAAAAAATGCAAAGATGATGACATATTTGAAAATTGTTAAAATTCTGGCGGCCAAATTCAAAACATTTACTTTGGAGCAGATTCCACGTGAGGAAAATTCTCAAGCAGATGCTCTGGCAAACTTAGGTTTAGCCTTCAAAAGCATTTCACAGACGAGTATCCCAATTTTACATGTTGACATCCCAGCAATTGATCGTCTTGAGCTGTTCGTTCTAGATGTCGACATCCCTGCCCCTCCAGCAGTAACTTCCTGGACAACCCCTATTATCATGTATCTCTTAGATGATACGATCCCAGCCGAGGAGAAGAATGCTAGAGCCTTCAGGGTAAGAGTATCTAAATATTTACTTATTGATAACATTTTGTTTAGAAAATCTGCTGCAGGTCACTACTTAAGATGTCTAGAAGCAGACCGAGCCAACCAGGTTCTAAAGGAGCTGCATGAAGGGCAGTATGGAAATCATACCGGGGGCAGAAGTCTGTATACCAAGGATCTGAGGATGGGCTATTTTTGGCCCACAATGCGAAGAGACGCCGCAGAATATGCAAAGAAGTGTGACTCCTGTCAACGACATGGTGACATCCTACATCAGCCAGCCGAATTGTTACATCCTATCCTTACGCCGTGGCCGTTTATGATTTGGGGAATGGAAATCGTAGGAAAATTACCCAAGGCCCCAGGAGGGAGAGTATTTCTACTAGCCATGACTGACTATTTTTCTAAATGGGTAGAAGTTGAGGCATACATACAAGTCCGCGACAGAGAAGTTATCTCTTTCATTAAAAGAAATATATTCAGCAGGTTTGGGATACCTTCAGAGATAATTTGTGATAACGGCTCCCAGTTCATTAGTAGGAAAACCTAGAATTTCTTGAATAGTTGGGGAGTCAAGATGGTGACATCTTCACCTGTTCACCCTCAAGCCAATGGACAGGCATAATCCAACAACAAGATAATCATAAGCAACTTAAAAAAAAGAGATCGAACTTAAGAAAGGAAGATGGGCAGAAGAGTTACCAATGGTTTTATGGGCTGACAGGACGACATCTAAGAACGCTACTGGTCAGACCCCCTATTCACTGGTGTTTGGAACAGAATCAGTTATTCCAGCAGAAGTTCTTGTACCTACAGCCAGGTACAGCTGATGATATTTGAGCATAATAAGGACATCTTGACACATGACTTGGATACCGTAGATGAGCTAAGAGACATGGCCAAAATTCGGATGGCAGCATATCAGCAAAGGGTAGCCAGGTCTTACAACAAGAATGTAAGGGTTAGAAGGTTTCAAGTAGGAAACTTAGTCCTACGAAAAGCATTCCAAAATACGAAAGAACTCAATGCAGGCAAGCTCGCCCCAAAGTGGGAAGGACCCTACCTAATTGATGCACAGGCCGGGAAAGGAGCGTATCGTCTGTCAACCTTGGATGGCCAAATGATCCCACGGAGTTGGAACGCCATTCACCTTAAAAGGTATTACGTCTAGACAATGCCTCCCTTAAACTCACCTTATCCCAGGTATGGATAATCCTTTATTATGTAACCTTTCATTTCCCTATTTACTGTTTTTCCATTTTACTGCAAATTAAGATGTCACTAACATAATTTATGGAGGGGCGTCAACATAGTTGACGTCCATCTCTAACATGTCTCTGTGTTGCGAGATGTTGACATACGGGAATGGGGACATGTCGAAAGTACTCAAATTCAAAAGGACAACGAATTCTCCTCCATCAGAGACTGGCCATCTTTTCTCAAGTAAAGTTACACAATCCCTTCTAAGGTTTAAAAAGTTAATTACCTCTTTCTTAAGATGTTAGGTTACCACACCTTCATCTGGAGCGCAATTTATCTCTTTAATTGAGGTGTGGGGTGGGCCTATATGGGTAAACTCATATAGCTTACCCATTTCCACTCAGTTAAATGATTGATCTCATGTTTTATTCTTGTGGTTATGACATGTACGTGTCATCTTAAGTATCTGTTGTTTTGACATACTATCATGTCACCTTACGAGCATAACATATGACCATCCAAAGAAAATTTCATCAAAAATGAAATAAGCCTTGACATGCTTGAAAATCACCAAACCATAATTTTTCTAAAGTTACCATAAGAACATCCCTAAAAGTTAAGACAATAATCCAACATCCAAACTGCTAAAGCTAAAATACAAAAGTGTTGGACCAACCCAACACATAAAAGAAATTGTCTTCGGTCCTTATGGACCTATTACATAACCAACAAAGTTAAAATTATCTTTGGGATTCCACCCAGTAATACCAGCAAAAAACAAAACAAACTTGTTTTACCTTTTTCAGATGGCATCCGCCTCAGGTGTTGCTTTAGGAGTAACTTCTCCAACCTCTGCTGCTTCCTTTACAACTGCCTCATGTGGGCTTGATGACACCTCACCCTCATCTACTGGTTCACCTGTCAGCTTGGAGGAATGGGCATATTCCTTGTTGATATCCCAATTCTGAGCCTTTCCTTCCTAAAACTCCTTATCATATTGATTCTACACTGAGAAACAGTTTTAGCAGAAGCCAATTTGCAAGAACCTTTTACTTCAGCAATCTCCTTAAGGTGATCCTCCTCACTTTTTGCTAAACTATCCAATAAATCCTTCACAGTCTTCTCCTGCTCCTCCAATATCTTGGCCTGTTCTCCCAAAACTTTTTCATGTGCCTTCACTTTGTTTTCCAACAAAATCTTTTCCTTCTTTTGCCAATGCCACCTCTGATTTGGACTTTTTCTTAAAAACCTCATGTTCCTTTGTCAAATCTTCCACATACCCCATAGCTTGTGACATAAATAAATTAGTATAAAAGGATGTTATGAAAACTTAAGATTGTTCAAAGGTTGGTTAGTAACATCTTACCCAGCTGCGAAACTCATACATTTCTTCTTAAACTCCTCCATAGGCAGTCCTCCAAATACATCAACAACCTCAATCACTTCTTCTTGTATTGCCTTCCTCTTCTTAACCCTAGAGCCAATTCCAGCGCTCTCATCCAAGACAGGAATCTTCTTAGGAACCGGTGGTGGTTTCATCTCTACCTTAAGAGGAGTGTCTCCAAACATGGCATCAATGTCATCCAGATCAAAGTCTGATCCTGAGACAACTGGTTTGGAAACTGTGTCAACATATGAAAAATGTCAAGAAGCATAATGCATCAGATTAATGAAATGAAATAAAAAGACAGCATGCTTACCTGTAGACATAATGACGGAGGTTGATGCTTTTTGATCTTCCTAAACAACCAGAGGTGATTCCAACAGTCCCCTAGGAGATCTTTTGTCCAAGGGAAGTTTGAATAATTCGTCAATTTTTGCCAAGGTGTCTTCTGTTGGTGGAAATAATTCTCCCCAATCAATATCTGAAAAAAGGTAAAAGCAATTACGATTTTAGTTTGTCTCAAGAACAGAAAATCACAAAGTTAGGAATTAAAGTACCTCCCTTGTTCCACTCGCTTGGTACCTCATTCCCTCCTTCAATGGATGCCCTATCAACAAAGAAAAACCTATTTTTCCATCCCCTATCACTCGAATATGTGGTGCTCATTAGAGAATTCCTACCTGATCTCTTCTTAAAAAAGATATCTTTTTGAGCCAAAGGGTTGAAGATCATACGAATAGGCTATCTCTTGGAGACCTAGGTATAAACCATTCTACCTGTTCACTTTGATAACGAAGGCAAAGATTCTCCAAGCCATAGGCATCAGTTGAGGATAAGCAAGTTGAGTCTTTTGAAAAAATTCAGAAACCAATGAAGGGAAGGGATAGCTAAACCCTAGAAAAAAGGGGTACGCAAGAAAACAAATCCATTTTTTGGAGACCAAATCGGACATAAGATTTATAGAAAAAGGATGAAAGATAGCACCTTTAGGGAAATAGCATTGTTGTTTTAGTGACTCGATTTGGGCATCACTAAAAATACACGTCTCCTCATCTGGTTTAGCAAGGAGATTTTCACACGAGAAATCTTCAAAATCAATTTCTATGGGAGCCTGTGGAGGTGGCGCACTCTTAGCTTTGGTTGAATTCCAGCTAGTCCTACCCATAATGGCAAACAAGCAAAAGACGCGAAATTAATGGAGTCAGTGAAGGGAAGAGAGCGGAGAATATTACCTTACAGGTGAACGCCGTAGCAGGGAGGAGCGAAATGGAATGTTTGAGAAGCTTATTAAGAACCATCCAAGCAGTTATTTAAATTAAAAAGAGCTCTAATTCCAAAAACCACTTTTCCCTAAGTTTACTCCCCAACCGTCCATTACCTCCACGTATCACTATACCCGTGCAATCATGCAAGCTGGCAGTTGAGCATTTATTGAGAAAAACATTTGCCTCTTTAGTTGCCATGATAGTCAAATGTTTTTGGGGACAAATTGTTGTGGGTATTTTTCAGCATGGTGACATCTTCAGTTGCTCCTGCATGTCAAGATGTTATTCCACTGTAAGTATTATTTAATATTTACTTATTTTTTTTCTTTTAATATCTTTATTATAATTTTACAGCAAATAAGAGAGATAAACACGGGATATTTCCAAACATGTTCAACCTCTCTTCAAACGGCAAAGTGGACTCGGTCTTATGGACGTCGAAGGGATAAGCTTAGATGCCGAGATTTTAGGAACTACTTCTTACCCGTTAATAGTTGATCTTATTTAAGCGGAGATGGGGATGGAAAATAACACATTCTTATACACAAACTACGTACACATCATTTGTAATCCACTCCATCATCTTCCGCAGTTGTAATCTCAGTTATCATAGTGAAACTTTTAAGGTTGGAGACCTAACTCCCGGGGTTTTTTTCAAAGAGGTTATTATCTCTAAGGTTTTCCTCGTTAACAAATCTTGGTGTCACTTTTTCATTTCATGTCTTTATTCCATTTAATCTAATTCCATAGTCCCCTCCTAGTTGTTTAAATCCATACACTTGTCAAAGTTAAGATTCTACATTATTGTTTTTTCTACCAAAACAATAACTATCTCGTCGGCACAAAACCTCGAGAGGTGATTATGAGCACCTACCTTCCTAAACAATTGTATTAATATCTTTGAATTACAAGAAATGAAGCTATGGCGAATTACAAACTGTATGTGAACTGTGTGTGAGTGATGCGTGTATTGTGTGTAATGTGTTCCAGCCATGAGCCTTTAAATAAAAAAGAAAATAACAGAAGATAAAATCCTAACAAACTCTCCTAGAATTTCGGCATGTTATCTTCATCTTGATTTGGTCTTGCAAACCGTTGAAAGGTGTCTATGGAACATGTTTTTTCCCACGATCTTTTACCCCTGTAATTAAATATAACAGAAATAAATAAATTAATTATCAAAATAATTATTACCTTGTCTACGGGTGTGAAGCTGATGACATGCTGGTAATCAACTCAAGATGTAGCAATCCTGATTTTACCCACAACAGGGGTGTGTTTCTTCAAACAACCATCTTCAAAAGGCACATGCAAAGCAAGTGCACGGTCGTGCACTATAGACTCTCACGGTGGTGTAAGTACCCAAATCTGGCTCATGCCTTCCGGTTAATTTTCCCGTCAATTTCGGTAATTTTTCCGGTAATTCCCCGGATTTTCCTAAAGTTCCGGAACAATTCTGGAACTGTTCCAAGCCTTTTAAGGGCTGAAGGGAATGCTTGGTGATTAAGAAACACGTTTTTCTTAATCCCAAAACCCTTCTAGAAGGCTGCCACCTTGCACGTTTCTAGAAGAATCCAGATCTGGCTACTTATGTCGTGCGACATAATAGGCCATAAAAACCTTCTAGAAACCTGCCACCTTGCATGTTTCTAGAAGGAGCTGCATGTGGCTACTTATGTCGTGCGACATAACCAGCCAGGAAAAGTTCTAGAACCATGCCACCTTGCATGTTTCTAGAAGGAATACAGTCATGGCTTGTTATGTCGTGCGACATAACAAGCTCCATGCAGCAGTACTCTATAAATAGAGGCCTTCACCTCTCATTTTGAACACACCTCCTCCACCCCTCAGTCCCCCTCTATAGAGAATACGTCCAGGAATCCTCCTCTCTCCTCACATACCCCCCAAATCACCTCAATCCTCCCAAACTAATTACACACACACTTCCCACACACACACACACTTCCTATACATCAAGAACTCGAGGTTCTCAAGGATCCAAGGCTCGAACTCAACTCCTGAGGAGGACGCTAGAAGGCTCCTATATCTAACTTGATATAGGAGTTGTGGATCTTCAAGGGTAACGAAGTTTCTACCCCTTTTCCACTCTCTATTTTCCTTGAATATGAAATCTATGTGTTACATGCATTGATAATGTAGTATTCTCGATTTAAAGTTGCATGCTTTAGCTTCATATTACCCAGTATCCACATTTTTTTTCATTACATTTCATATAAAATCTCCGTTTTGACTTGGTTTTGCATGAACACTCAAGATGAGTGTGGATCCCTCATATCCACACCCTCTTGAAGTGTTCATTATCAATAAACATGCTCTCTGAGATTTGTTTGTGAAGTAACTTGACCATTTTGGTGCCTTGTTACCTCTGCAAATCTCGCTTGTTTAGGCTTCGCAAAATGGCTTATTATGTCACGCGACATAGGCAGCCCATGCCGTGCGACATACATAGCCGCTTGCGTACTCTTATCTTTTCACCGCAATCTGATGTTTTCCTTTTCTAATGCACCAATCGGCATTTAAACTAAAACATTTGCATACAGAGCAGCATCATTTGCATTAAAAGGATATCTTTTCACCAAAATGACATCTTTGCTTTAATGGTGCATCCTTTGCACTCAAAAACCCCTTTTCACATTAAAGATGCATCTTTTGCATTTAAAAACTCATTTTCATACTCAAAATGCATACTTTGCATTAAAAATCATTCTTTGCCATTTTCATGCATCATTTGTGCATTAAATGCTATTTTCCAACATAAAAATACATTCTTTACATAAAAATCTTTTCTTTGCACAAAAAGGCATCCCTTGCAACCAAACAGACATGCTTTACATTATAAACTGCCATCTTTTCACTAAAGTATCATTTTTACATGCATTCCCCCATGTCCCCATTAGCAACCTTGGAACGGACCGGTGTAAAAGTTCTCATCTTTGCATCGTTCCTTCCATTAAAGGTTCACGACTTCTTTAGAAAGGGACAACTTTGAACCCTATATCTCCGATTATCGCTTAAGAATGAGTATGAAGCCTCTATACGAGCTCGACCGTCTTAAAGCGTAGGATTGATGGGCTAAGGACATTCCTTCCTAAAGAACCTCATCTTTGACCAAAAGAGAGTCATTCTCTCGATCACGCAAGTCCCGAGGGTCCCGAGGTTTAAAATGCGATGATCACAAGTCATAAGATGAGGACGGGATCATAATCCCAAATACATAAATTCCAAGAAATCCCGAGCGACAACCAACAAATGGTTTGTACGTCCAGAAGACAACTTGGGACATTCCCCCCCTTTTTATTTTCAAACACATGCACACAAAGAAAGCACGCAAGCAAACACGATTAATGAAATCTAGGGAGACTTGCTCCGGCAAGGCACTTTGGGTGAACGCCAAACGTTCTTCCCAAGGGGTAACTTAACCTCCGAACCCATAAAACCTTTTTTTTCAAAGTTTTGAGGTAATCAAAATGGCGTGGCGACTCCGTTTTTCAAATAACTCGGATGTCTTCAAACTCGCGTGAATTCCAAAAAAAAAAATTTGGGCACACATTCACAGCTTGGCGACTACTGGGGAAACCCAAAGGAGAAAAGCTTTATTTTCAAAACAAAAATCGATACTTGGTATATAGGTGGACCCCACTTACCCTTCCCGTATCGCTCCCTAACCCGGGCTTGGGATAACCAGTGGTTTAACAATCCCACGTACTCAAGATCCCTTTTCGAAAAAAAAAAACAATTTTGAAAAAAAAAATAAAAGAAAGCTTTTCCCTTTGAGCGGGTTAGACTCCCATCGCCGATTTCATTAATCGTGCTTGCTTTCTTTACCATGCATTGCATCATTTGCATCTTGGAATCTGTGCATACTTTGAAACGGGAAACAACCCGAAAATAGCAAAAGGAGTGGAACTCGGAAAATTGATCCATGCAGCCGTACGGCCTCAATCCTCATAGGATTCTCGACCATACGACCTCGCTGCAATTCCACCAGAAAATCATGGTTAATCTGGGCAGCCCTAGCAGCTTGGGGCTACTCACCACGACCGATCAGCTCCTTAAAATTTACGTGCTTATGTGTTGCATTTTCCCCGTCCCGAAAATCATTCCTTTAAAACACATTTATGAAAATCTCTGTTTTAACTCAAAAAGGAACATTTTTAGAGACCGCACACTACGCGCACTCCGATATATCCCGTACACTTTTGCACGCACGTCCTTCAAACCCGAGGGTGGTTCCAACTGCACACGGACAGCCTTACGATGCTCCCGGCGCGCACGGAATCATCCCAACCTCCCCATGGCAGCAAGGTCGACCAATGCACACCCGTGTCACACGTTTCAAAAATCCGTGACTTTTGGTTGGTTTTTGGTCTAGTCTGTGTCATATAGCCCAGTTGCATACCCACGTAAAGGTCAAGCCTTAGCTCATAACGGAAGCCAAGATTTTCGCTCAAGTGAAATTCTGCCGAAATTCCGACAAGGAAAAAATCGGTGGGATCTTGACTCCGACATTGACTATTGACCTTGACCCGCACGGAATGCGTAAGAGTCAAGACCGAGTCTTTGCCAAAAATCAAAAGATCTTTCGCTCAAGCGAAGCTCGCCAAAATTCCGACAAGGAAAAATTGGCAAGATCTTGACCGGCATTGACTTCGATTCTCGACTCACGCACCGCGTATGCAACGAAGTTCAATGTGACACCGTGTCATCCGACTTTTGCCGCCCGACCCATGCCTATTATATTCTCTGACATTACCGAAAGTCAAAACCGTCATTCGCTCAAGCGAAACTCACTAAAGATCCGTCAAGGCAGAGACGAGACTTTCCCGTATTGCCTTGACTATAATCCGCATCGCTCGTGCGTTGAAAGGTCCTATGACCCGCTAGACCCGATAGGAGCGTTCTTTACTCGGTCGGTGGGATCCGCGTGCCCTATAGGACCCTCGCCCGGGCCGTCCACCCCGGGAGGTCGAAATACTGTGGAATACGAGGGGCTTATAGACGTAGTGACGGAACCCACCGATCCAGATCTAGAGTAGTTGTGAAAAGAAGGGCGTAACCCCTTTTCCAACCAATTAGAGATTAATAAAAGACATTGTTTTAAGTAAACTTGAACAATTAGTGTAATCATAATTGCATGTTCCTATCTCTGAAATCCCTAATCGAGACCTTTTCGGTCCGATCTCCGTTTTCCTCATCCCGACCTTTCATGGTCAAATCCCTAATCGAGATCTTTTCGGTCCGATTTTTGATTTTCTTATCCCGACCTTTCATGGTCAATCTCTAATCGAGACCTCCTCGGTCCAATTTTCGATTTCCCATCTCGACCTTTCATGGTCAAATCCTTAATCGTGACCCCCCTTCGGTCCGATCTCTATTTTCAATCTTGACCATTCAAGGTCTCATCTTTTCCGATCAATTAGGATTAGGAGAAAATGTGTTTCGAGCAAAAGTTAAAGCGATAAGGGCATGTTACTTGAGCCTTCAGCCTAAACACTTACCTTCGAGTCTAAACCTTACCTATCCCCGAGTCTAAACCTTACCTATCCCCGAGTCTAAACCTTGCCTATCCCTTTCCCGCAGCTAAAAAGAAGTGAGCGAGAATACTGGGTCACGGCTTTTCGCCTTAGGTTCGCGCTCATCGCCGTAGAGTCGAATGGCAGATTTGATGTAAAACAAAGTGAGGGTATGGGAAATCGATGATTAGGAAGGAAGAGTTAGTCCCGGCTTTGGAAAATGCCCGTAAGGATCATGAAGAGCTGTCATTGCTCATCGGTGCTCTTCACCGCAATGGAATCCAAGTAACAATTGAGTCCAACGGTTCTCTCGGTAGTGGTCGAAGATGAGACTCCGTAAGTAGCCATCTCAGCTTCCCAACTTATAACCAATACCTTCCTCCATCCACATATGATCCCTTGCCAAGGACCACTTCTCCTCGCCCTTTCCAACATCCCACTCATCGTGGCCCCATTGCCCTCGCTTCTCGTAACGGATTGGATTTCACCCCACTTATCCCTCGCCTCAAAGCAATACCGCCAGCTTATGCTCCAACCTCACATAATCGCTTGAGATATGTGGCTATGTTCAAGCCCCTATACCCGCCCGAATGCGATCATGAGTTGCCAAAGGATGAACCGAGTTTTCACCGTTACCTACCTGGACTTAATGAATTCAGCCGTCGCCCGCTACTACAAGTCCTCGTTGCGCTCCCGTAGCCCAAGAGTCCCCGTTGACCCCTATGTGGCAATGTTGATGGAGCAAGTGAAACAGATGCAAGAGAAGCTTGACCTCATGATGAGTATCAATACTCCCTCGACCCAAGATGTCTGGACTGTGCAAGGAAATGACTCCACCGAGCATAACCCAATACCAAGCAAAGAACCGCACTGGCTCAAAGACCAAGACTCACAAAGGAAAGAATGTCACAGCCTTCCTTCACCTAAATCCAACAAAGGGAACCAATTGGACAATGGGAATCTCGAGTCTTGAGAATAACAAGGTCCCCCGAAACCTCGCTCCTTTCACTTTAACAATACGTAGATGCCTTTAAGCAAGATTCTCGAAGAGCTAGCGAAAGAAAAACCGATAAAGCCACCGGAGAATTGGAAGCCCAGAACCCCAAAAGACGAATGGACGAGACCAAGCATTGCCTTTTCCATCAATACCATGGGCACGACACTGATGATTGCACCCATTTGAGGCATGAGATCCAAAAGTTGATAGAAGATGGGAAGCTTGAGAACCTCCATGGGCCAAAGACAGAAAGTTATGACAAGAGGTCAATTCAAGAAGTGCAAGGTCAGAAACGTCAGCCTGATGATTTTGGGATGCCCATGAGCAAAGTTTTCAACGATTTGGTGAAACGAGGCCTTCTCACACCTCTCGAGAATCATAAGCCAAGAAACCCAAGTAGAGTTGACAGGCCAAGTTCTCGTGAGTACCACAAGCATTATGGTCATGTGACGTACAAGTGTGTGGAGTCAAGAAAGAAATTCAGGCCGATCTACGAAGGAAAGCTCAAGCTCCCCGGCAAACCCAACCCGCGAAGAGTAACTAGACTAGGGTTTACCTATCCTTAAAAAAAAAAAAAAAAAAAAGGAAGAAAAAGAAAAATAGTCTCTCGCCGACCTTCGTAGGTTCTAGTATTTTTTCCTTTCAATCAAGTCCTCTATGGACATTGTAATGAATCTTCAATTTTCTATAAAAGAGTCTTCTTCTTTTCTTGCTAGACTTAAGACATTATTTGCACACCTACATTACATTTAATGAAATGGTTTTATTTTATATGATCACTTGCATTGCTCAACGAACAATCTCTCGAAATAATTAACGTTCTGATTAATCGGTGTGAGAAAGTCAACTAATGCCATCAAGCCATACACTTTCCTTACTCCCACAAAAGGCCTTCATCAAAGCCATACATTTTCCCAAACCATGTCCTCACCATCATCTTGACCAAGTCAACGACGGTGACATCATCAAGGAACGACAAAAAGGCCACTCACTTCGAAAGATTGACCCCGTGTCGACAACAACCTAGGGGCTTGGCTTAGACTTCAAGGGTATCAAGAATGTTCAAGCAGGGGCTCGCCTTGGTCCTGGTGCTCTAAAAAAAAAAAAAAAAGAAAAAGAAAATGTGTGTAGTGCAAAAAGAGTAATACCCAGCTAGACCGAAAATCCCGTAAAAGGGCGCCTAGGCAAAAACAAGGTTGCACATATATAAAAAAAAAAAAAAAAAGAAGAAATCTTGGTGCAAAAAGAGTAATGCCCAAACTAGGCCGAAAATCCCAAAAAAAGGGCGGTCTAGGCAAAAACAAAGGTTGCACATAAAAATAAAAGAAAAATGAGGCCAAGGACCCAAATACGCTACCAATCAAAAGCTTGACGGACATGCAAGACCAAAGCTCAAAAAATGAAAGTTGTCGACAACAATGGGGCGGTCAAGCAAAAGCGTAAGCATTTCATAAGCCTTTAGGCATATGCAAGTCCTTTCTCCCCAATGAAAGACGAGAATCGTAAAGCTATTGAAGCAACTCGTCCAAGAATGACTTGGTCAAGGAATCATCCCGAGGCCCATGCCTCATCATCCATCTCATCCTAGCCTTTTCACTAAAGGAACCACAAATCCCATTTCCCAAAACAGTCCGGCCAAGGCCGAACTACGGCGACCCGAGCTCCTCACAATGAGGGGAACGTAGGCAACCAAAGAATGGTCCGGTCATAAGCATATCCAAATTCCGAAAACCCGGTCTCATCAAATGACCTCTCCCATAGACACGCTCAAATCCCGTAAAACCCGGTCTCATCAATGACCTCCTTATACACAAACCTTTCTTTCACACCCACCAACCTTGATCCGCGACATTGGTTGACTTTCTCCTCATGATTAATAAGAATGTTTGTTCATATCGAGATTAGTGGTTGAATAACCCGAACATTAATAAAGGGTTTTAAGCAATCTTGTGATCATTGTAAATAAAACAAGTTTTCGATGTCTTGACAAGTCTTCCTTTTCTACATCTTAGGAAAGATAGCGCTAAACACCGATTTTCTATCGCCAGGGCTTCCATACACTTTTACCAACCTTTCTACGCTTATACTCTCTCAAAAGAGTCAAACCCAAAGCGAGTTTTGTGCCTACATCGAATAAGGCCATCAAAATAACACAAAATCGGGATTATTCCCACCTTTTGAAAAATATGCCCCCGCATGTACATATCTTCCTAAAATTCTTCTCTTTGTCTCGCGTCTCCTTAAGGTTGATCTTGACTAAAAAAATAGAAATAAAAAAAAAAAGAAAAAGGATAGGTTTTCCTCTTCGCTACAATTCGCATTAGGACCGCCTCGAAACTCTTCCAGCCTGGGGCTTTGCCAAGTCATTCCTTTAAACCGGGGCTTCTTTAGCCATGTTTAGGGTTCATATCGGGTTCTTCACTAGGTCCCTAGATGGATCTCAGCCTTGGTCGATCAATTTCGTAATCACGTTCGCAATACCAATCAGATTGGGATTTTTTAGGTCACTGTGATCAAGGGCTTCGCCAAGTCACTTCGCCTTGCTCACCATTCAACCGGGGCTTTGCCAAATGAAAGGATCTTTCCTGGCTTTAGTAAGACATGGGGCTTTGCAGTAAAGTTTTTCCTCCGACCGGGCTCCGATAAGTCACATCCATCCCTAGAAGAGAGGTTTGGTCACTTCAACATCTCGCTTGGGTTATAAAAGCCTCGTCGCATCGCCTTCAAGCGCCGTAGTTTAAGAAAAGGACCTTAATCAAGACCCGAGGTTTAAACCCGGCCTCACCAAGAAGGAATTCTAGTCCACGTTGACAACATCTCAAGAACAAGCAGCAGCTCACCCGCACCCAAGGGATACAACCCCACCGCTTGAAACCCGTCTCAAACAATTCCAAATACATTCCATATGTACATCCAAACCCAGCCCCTACCATGTTTCCAAGAAAAAAATCACCCCTAGGCTCAGGTAACGTGCCAATTGCTAATGATAACATTTTCTCCCAAACAGTGCCTTCACATTCCGTTATAACGAGATAACTCTAGGCGACGCTTCACTAATTGTCAAAACGTCGAAAATCCTAGACATCATTCCTAACTGTCTAGGTAAAGTTTGAACTACGATCAAGGCTTGATTCCTCCGGGATACGTAGGTAGCCTTTCATAAAAGGTTCAGCCATCCGACCACTTTGGTCACCTTTTTCTTTCTCCACTCTCCAACGGTGCGTAAGCTTTTCATAAAGTCCAATTTTGTGACCATATTGGTCACCTCTTTTGATTTGGCACTTTCCTATGAAGGATTGGTTGTTTGACCTCCTAGGTCACCCCGTTTCCATCCTTATAGGGAGGGACTAATATCTCTTTGCCATTGTCCCAAGGAGGCCAGGTAGGTGACCTCTTTTGGTCACACAATTCCAACCCGTGTCGGCAATTCCAGTCCAAGGCCAAAGGGCATGAAAAATTCAGTTCAGGCTACTTAAGTCGCGCGACATAACAAGCCATGTCGTGCGACATAACAAGCCACATCAGACATCAGCAATCTGCAGCTTCCTGGTCTCCCTGTGGCAATCCCCGACTTGTCAATGGCTGTAAATACCACCCATCCACCTCTCAAATGCATAAGGAAGGGTTCATTTACTCCCATATACACTCATGCATTCATTTACAAGCTAAAAATTCATCCAAGTCATCCATTCAAACCATTTATCGTACATCATTTCATAAATGTGTGCAAAGGAGAAAAGGCTAGCAATGTACATTCAAACCAAAATAGACCAAGTCCAAAAGTCGTGCATAAAAAATAATAACATGTGTTTTCCCCAAAGGGGGTACAATAACCAAAAGCCACAAATGTCTAAGGGGAAAGGGGGCTACTCTGAATCCTCTCCATCACCCTCTTCATCACCCTCCTCATCTCCATCCTCGTCGTCATCCTCAGCCTCCTCTCGCTCATCATCAGATCGTCCGAAGGTGCCTCATAAGCTATGGTCCCCGTGCGATAGTAGTCGCCGAGCTCCGTGATAACAAAGTCAAGCTCATAGTCCGTGGCCGTCTCAGCCCACCATCCTCATCCTCATCCTCATCATCATCGTCAATCTCAATGGGTCTGTAAAGAGGCACATTTGCAGTCTTTGTCCGAGGCGTCGGTCCTCTAGTGCTCCCGCTGGTGCCCACGTCATCGTAGCGGCTCTTCTTCCTTCTCGGTTGGCCAGGTGGAGAGATATCAATCGAACCCCGTGACCGGCACCGATTCTTCCGTAAACTCATGCCTTTCTCGGGAGCTTGCCAATCATGCCCACAGCGCGGTATATGCCCCGGTCAAATGTCTCGTAAGCCTCGAGCGTAAACTGCTACAAGCGTACATAAAAAGCGTCGTAATGCGCCTTGATAACAAAAAAGAGATGCAAGCAATCCAAAGAGGCGTAAGGAACAAGACTTACAGATCTAGAACTCGCGGGAGCACCAGATGAGGATGAGTCTGGGACATATCAATGTGAGCTCGCCTCATGCGACCGCCACCCCGATAATCAATGAAAGTCGGGGCAAAGGAGGCTCTAGCTACGTAGCCTGGGCCGAAGGCCCCGCGCTATGAGCACCATAACCAACCCCGGTCCGTGGAGACCGAAGATGCATGGCCACGTACATAGTATAGTCCCCTCCCGTGTGTAAAGATGTGCCGCCATGCCTACGATCAAAGCATCTACATTCGCCAACCGGCGAGGCAACCACATCCTAGCCGGAGGATCATCGTGGATCCGAGCGTGCCTATTCGGCCCATGCCGTCTATACACCCTCTCTCCTAGATACAAGGCGTCTCCTGACAAGCCCACCAGCAGCTTGCGACACTCGTGAAGTGCGCAGCCGTGATCTAAATCCAAAGCGGCATAACGACCACCCAGTGGGAACAAGCTCATCCTCTCGTGGAACCCTCTCGTGCATGTCAACGTATCATGATAAGAAGCAAGTAATCCCGCACCTCGAGCCCTCCGGCTGCCCCGGTTCTGCTTTCTCGGCATCCTTCGTCCACCGACGAAGAGCAGAAAAGTGGTGGCAGAAACTCATCCTTGATCTCGCCACTCATAATGTACCTAAAGTACTCAAGGCCCAAGCCTCGAAAAGGAGAAGAAGAAGTCAAAACAGGGAAAACAAGGGATATAATGAAATGCGCTAAGGAAAAGAGATCAAGGTGAGAGAATACCTCGAAAGCCGATGAAAGCAGCGAAGTACTTCGCCTTCCTCGGCCGACGTCATCTAGGGCCAAATACATCTCGCCTAAACCTCGCTCCCCCGTGACAGATTCCCGACGTATCCCGTGCTCTCGCAGCTCCAACAAGGAAATCAAAGCAGAGATGCGCCGTTGATGAACAAAGCATGTCGGAAAAGCCCACCCATACAAAAGCTCTAGCCAATCTCTCGGCTCTCACCGGCTCTCAACGGGATCATCTACCACAAGCAGTAGTCCCCGCTTCCGCCCTCAATCGTGCCATGTAGCACCCCCAACTCATATCCATTCCCCTTCTTGATCCGGGGAACGAAACCAAGTAAGCCCATAAAATCATCATCGCAATAGGCCGGGGCTCAACTCCCCGTATGTGCTCCTCTACGTAGAGCGGCTCATCCGTAAAAGGCAACCCCGTGATGACCGCAAAGTCCACGAGTGACTGCCGTCTCACCCCAAGAGAAGTGAAATGAGTGAGTGGTCTCCCACCGTAACTCTCTCGAATGCCCTCACTAGATCCACACTCCTCCGAGTGCCCCCGACGGCCTTCGCCATCTCAAAAATTGCCCTAGCCCAAGAACAGAAATCATGCCCTTAGCGAGTCCACTCGCTCCGGCTACCCAGCAAGCTATCCCATAGCCTCGCCAATCACCTCGTGGGAGCCACGGTGCGCAATCCCCGCAAGAAAACATGGCACAAGTATCAATATTTCGTGCTATTTCTTGAAATCATCTCAAGCAAAAAGTAGGTCAAAATGGATCAATGTATGGCATGCATTTACGCATTACATTTCCTAGATTCATTCATGTTCACAAATGCCAATCCATATGAAGTTCAAATGCAACCAAGAAAAACTCAGCTCAAATCAATTTCGCACAAATTGAAAAATTTTCAAGAAACCCTAGGTTTCTTACCTCTTCCTTCTTCGTGACATCCGAAGTATGCTCATCGAGCCGCGGGTAGAAATCTCCTCTTGGTGCTTCCTAAGAAACGGCCGTTGATTCCTTTGCACCCCTTTCTTCGAGTAGCTAAGTTGGCATGTTGAGAAGCCCTCTTGGTCGGATAGAGCCTAGGAGGCATTCTTCAATTGAATCGGAACTAAAGAAGTGTTGGATTTCTCTCGATTTCCTTCGAATCCCCTCTCTCGATGTTCGCCCTCTCTTCTCACCGTCGCCTCCCTCTCAATTTCAAGCCTAATTAAATTTCAAAATGGCGACCGTGCGTATTTTTAATAAACCGTCCATTGTGGCCTCGTTATGTCGTGCGACATACTAAGCCCCCGTGGCCGATTTTTACCATTTTGCCCCCGAAGGCTCCATTTTACAATTTTGTCCCCCCGTAGGCTTCTTTTTACCCTTTTATTGCCCCCGGCATTTTCAATCACTTTCAATCCGCTTTTCCTCTCTAGTGCCCCCGAGGCCTATTTTACAAATTTACCTCTCGTGATTCGCTTTATTTGCCCTTGGCATTTTCAATTTTATTTTTCAAATAATCAGGATACATCCCAGTTTTCTTTACAAAAAATTATTCGGGTGCGTCCCACTTTTCTTTACAAAAACTATTGATTCCTTCCAACTTCTCTACAAAATCCAATCTTTTTCGCAATCTCCGTTATTCCGTTATAACGAGGTAACTTTAGGTGACAGCCTCCGAATTGTCAAAACTCTAAACTTGTGCTACCACTATCCGCGAATAGTGGAGTATGCCCAAATCATTTCAACTTGTGCTACCACTATCCGCGAATAGTGACGAATGCCCAAGTCATTTCAACTTGTGCTACCACTATCCGCGAATAGTGACGAATGCCCAAGTCATTCCAACTTGTGCTACCACTATCCGCGAATAGTGACGAATGCCCAAGTCATTTCAACTTGTGCTACCACTATCCGCGAATAGTGACAAATGCCCAAGTCATTTCAACTTGTGCTACCACTATCCGCGAATAGTGACGAATGCCCAAGTCATTCCAACTTGTGCTACCACTATCCGCGAATAGTGACGAATGCCCAAGTCATTCCAACTTGTGCTACCACTATCCGCGAATAGTGACGTATGCCCAAGTCATTCCAACTTGTGCTACCACTATCCGCGAATAGTGACGTATGCCCAAGTCATTCCAACTTGTGCTACCACTATCCGCGAATAGTGACGAATGCCCAAGTCATTTCAACTTGTGCTACCACTATCCGCGAATAGTGACGAATGCCCAAGTCATTCCAACTTGTGCTACCACTATCCGCGAATAGTGACGAATGCCCAAGTCATTCCAACTTGTGCTACCACTATCCGCGAATAGTGACACATGCCTAAATCATTTCAACTTGTGCTACCACTATCCGCGAATAGTGACGTATGCCCAAGTCATTTCCAACTTGTGCTACCACTATCCCCGAATAGTGACGAATGCCCAAGTCATTTCAACTTGTGCTACCACTATCCGCGAATAGTGACGTATGCCCAAGTCATTCCAACTTGTGCTACCACTATCCGCGAATAGTGACGAATGCCCAAGTCATTCCAACTTGTGCTACCACTATCCGCGAATAGTGACGTATGCCCAAGTCATTTCAACTTGTGCTACCACTATCCGCGAATAGTGACGTATGCCCAAGTCATTTCAACTTGTGCTACCACTATCCGCGAATAGTGACGAATGCCCAAGTCATTTCAACTTGTGCTACCACTATCCGCGAATAGTGACGTATGCCCAAGTCATTCCAACTTGTGCTACCACTATCCGCGAATAGTGACGAATGCCCAAGTCATTCCAATCTTGTGCTACCACTATCCGCGAATAGTGACGTATGCCCAAGTCATTTCAACTTGTGCTACCACTATCCGCGAATAGTGACGTATGCCCAAGTCATTTCAACTTGTGCTACCACTATCCGCGAATAGTGACGTACGCTCAAGTTTCCCAACTTAAGTTACCTCTATCTCCGTCATAAAGAGATAGCGCCATAAGCTCTAGCTTCTTCAGGTGACAGCCTCCGAATTGTCAAAATCTCAAGGATCCTAGACATCGTTCCTAACTATCTAGTAATGCTCGAACTACGATTATGGCTTGATTCCTCCGGATACGTAGGTAGCCTTTCATAAAAGGTCCACCACTCGACCACCTTGGTCACCCAATCCATCTCGACATTCGCCGATTGGATCCTTTCTATCGACAACCCCACTCGCCCGCAAGTGACGTTGCCGAGGGCTTCGTAAGTACCCAAATCTCGGCTCATGCCTTCCTAAGCTAATTTTCCCGGCAATTTCCGGTAATTTTTCCGGTAATTCCCCGGATTTTCCTAAAGTTCCGAACAATTCCGGAACTGCTCCAAGCCTTTTAAGGGCTGAAGGGAATGCTTGGTGATTAAGAAACACGTTTTTCTTAATCCCAAAACCCTTCTAGAAGGCCGCCACCTTGCACGTTTCTAGAAGAAGCGTATTCGGCTACTTATGTCGTGCGACATAACCAAATAGAGAAACCTTCTAGAAACCCGCCACCTTGCATGTTTCTAGAAGGAATCGCATGTGGCTACTTATGTCGTGCGACATAACCAAACAGAAAGTTCTAGAACCATGCCACCTTGCATGTTTCTAGAAGGAATATAATATGGCTTGTTATGTCGTGCGACATAACAAGCCCATGCAAAGTGTACTCTATAAATAGAGGCCTTCACCTCTCATTTTAAACACACCTCCTCCACCCTCGCCCCTCTATAGGGAATACGCTCCGTAAGCCTCCTCTCTCCTCACATACCCCCTAAATCAACCTAATCCTCCCAAACTAATCACACACACACTTCCCACACACACACACACTTCCTATACATCAAGAACTCGAGGTTCTCAAGGATCCAAGGCTCGAACTCGCCTCCTGAGGAGGACGCTAGAAGGCTCCTATATCTAACTTGATATAGGAGTTGTGGATCTTCAAGGGTAACGAAGTTTCTACCCCTTTTCCACTCTCTATTTTCCTTTGAATATGAAATCTATGTGTTACATGCATTGATAATGTAGTATTCTCGATTAAAGTTGCATGCTTTAGCTTCATATTACCTGCATCCACATTTTATTTCATTACATTTCATATAAAATCTCCGTTTTGACTTGGTTTTGCATGAACACTCAAGATGAGTGTGGATCCCTCATATCCACACCCTCTTGAAGTGTTCATTATCAATAAACATGCTCTCGAGATTTGTTTGTGAAGTAACTTGACCATTTTGGTGCCTTGTTACCTCTGCAAATCTCAGCTTGTTTAGGCTTCGCAAAATGGCTTATTATGTCACGCGACATAGGCAGCCTATGTCGCGCGACATACATAGCCGCTTGCCTCCTTATCTTTTCAGCCGCAATCTGATGTTTTCCTTTTCTAATGCACCAATCCGCATTTAAACTAAAACATTTGCATACATAGCAAAGATCATTTGCATTAAAAGGATATCTTTTTCACCAAAATGACATCTTTGCTTTAATGGTGCATCCTTTGCACTCAAAAACCCCTTTTCACATTAAAGATGCATCTTTTGCATTTAAAAACTCATTTTCATACTCAAAATGCATACTTTGCATTAAAAATCATTCTTTGCCATTTTCATGCATCATTTGTGCATTAAATGCTATTTTCCAACATAAAAATACATTCTTTACATAAAAATCTTTTCTTTGCACAAAAAGGCATCCCTTGCAACCAAAAGGCATGCTTTACATTCTAAAATGCCATCTTTTCACTAAAATATCATTTTTACATGCATTTCCCCCATGTCCCCATTAGCAACCTTGGAACGGACCGGTGTAAAAGTTCTCATCTTTGCATCGTTCCTTCCATTAAAGGTTCCATATCTCTTTAGAAAGGGACACCTTGAACCCTATATCTCCGATTATCGCTTAAGAAAGAGTATGAAGCCTCTATACGAGCTCGACCGTCTTAAAGCGTAGGATTGATGGGCTAAGGACATTCCTTCCTAAAGAACCTCATCTTTGACCAAAAGAGAGTCATTCTCTCGATCACGCAAGTCCCGAGGGTCCCGAGGTTTAAAATGCGATGATCACAAGTCATAAGATGAGGACGGGATCATAATCCCAAATACATAAATTCCAAGGAATCCCGAGCGACAACCAACAAATGGTTTGTACGTCCGGAATATAACTTGGGACATTCCCCCCCTTATTTTCAAACACATGCACACAAAGAAAGCACGCAAGCAAACACGATTAATGAAATCTAGGGAGACTTGCTCCGGCAAGGCACTTTGGGTGAACGCCAAACGTTCTTCCCAAGGGGTAACTTAACCTCCGAACCCATAAAAACTTTTTTTCAAAGTTTTGAGGTAGTCAAAATGGCGTGGCGACTCCGTTTTTCAAATAACTCGGATGTCTTCAAACTCGCGTGAATTCCAATGAAACAAAATTTTGGGCACACATTCACAACTAGTCCATTCCTTACATCCAAGAAAGTTTCCTCAAAGCATCAAATAGTCATTTGAAGAACAATAACAACATTTAATAGTTATGAACATTTAAGGAAAGGAAGGGTCATAATAACTCACTTTAAATTAAGGAGATGGATCATGAATTTCTTTAGCTTGATAGAGTCTCCTAGATGCTCCAAGCTCAAATGTACTCTTAGATCTAAAAATGGTGAAGGATTGCTCTTGAGGGAAGTCTTGGACGGTGACTTCAACAATGGAGGTTTCTTGGATTGATTTAGAGAGAAGTGAAGAAGAAGAAGATGATGAAGGAGGGAGGTGGAGTAATGAATGGATAAAGGAGCAGGGGGCCGGTTAGAAGGGGGAGAGTATGGGGAGGTATGGGTTTTGATTGACTTTGGGAGAAAAGAGAGAAAATTAGGGAATTTGTCCCCCTTCCCTACTTTTCCAATTACTCTTTCAACTATTAAAATATCCTCCCAACTCACAACATTTAATTTGTCCATTTTATTTTCACTCCATTCTATTACTTTATTTATTTTAAATTATTATTTTTCCTTTAGAACATTATTTATCTCCTTATCATTTTATTCTAATATAAGAAATCAAGTATATAAAAATTGAACACAATATTAATAATAATATTTAAAAGCACACAAAATGATGCTAAATGAGTGCCTAGGAGTTGGGAATTAGTTACACTCACTCCCTTAAAGAAAATTCGTCCCGAATTTGACTATCACTAACCTAATCGATCAACCCGCCTCGGTTACAAGTATACCTCTACTTCAATTCCCAACTAATCTCTTCAATGTTGTGATTCCTCTCCAAGATTTCTAATTCCATTAATAATATGATGTTACCACTTAATGACCCAAGCATACTATACAATTATCACCAACTCGAATTTTCACGATCTCAATGAAAATATAATTAAATAAAAGTATTACAACTTATGTTACCAAACACATTACGATATTATATTTAAAACTTCAAATACTCTACAAGCTTCTCCAAGCCAGTCTATAAGTCAAATCACCCACCTTTTCTAAAACTTCAAATGGATTAACAAATTTTGGCGCCAATATACCTTAGGCCTTGCTTCTCTAACCTCAACCCAACAAATTAGAGATCGATATTTTCTTCCCAAACTATGCCTCATACGGTTTTATCTCAATGTTAGAATGATAACTACTATTATACGCACTTACCACTGGTAACCATACGTACTATTGACCACTAACATCCCTTGTTCATGCCCGTAGCATATCATCAACAACAAGTAATGATTCCTCAACTTTTCACAAGGTTAAACTTAGCAGCATTCTTACCTTCCCAGAGGACCTTCCCGAACGATGTCTATCTAATCCATTTAACACTATGGGTTTTATACAATCGAACTATCCCCTAACATATGTGAGGACTTTATTAATAACATTTCATCAAGCTATATATATAACGAGTAGAAAATGTAATTCAATTTTCTATAACAAAATAACATACCCTTCATTACTCCCAATGCAACTAATTCACAAAATCTATAGTGTTAAAACTCTCAAGTTCAACCTAGAACTCTAAATATTTTAATAAATCTTCTAACGTCAACATTCTATTATCACAATTCGATGTTCCAATTATGTTCAGACTAGTGACAATTCAATATTCAAATTGAAGGGTTGGCCGCCCACAACGGAGCCGATCCAACTCCAAAACAAAACCGAGTCTCATCTGTGACCAACACCATAATAACCCCACATTTATCAAATCATTTCTCGGATCAAAACTTGAATACAATAAATCATTATAGGGAAACTAGGTTGCCTTTTACTTACTTCAAGACAACTTAGATCTTTAGAATATCAAGTCTTTCAAAAATTTACAACATCTTTCCGAATTCCAAAGGATAAAATAAAAGGGATTCAAAAGGACTCGAATGGTTTATTTATTTAAAACCGGCCCATACCAGCTTTTAACTAACTAAACCACTCACAATTTAAGAAATTTCAAAAGATTGATAAGTCGATTAAAATAACTCGAGTGATTTAAGTATCTACAACCGTCCCATACCAAATGGGTAGATAGTTAAATTACTCACAGATTTCAATTTACACGAAAATGGTTTACTGACCTTATTAAATCAATTATCCCCGAAGGGCACAATTGCTCATACCGACGTTCAACACACACTTCCAAGTTTTAAAACACATTTAAACAATTCTAACATATTATTCTTGTTTAACTTCGATTTATAGTGTAGCCACCACTCATAATATTTTACTTAGTTGAATTCTCTGTAAGAAAACACAATCTCGCAATACTATTATTATCCTTGATAAATAACACTAAAACAATCACTAAGATTATAAACTAGGTAAATCATCCTCAAATTGCAATTAACCTTAACAAAGGCAAACTAACTTACTTCTTGTTAACCATCAACAACTCAAAATCCGCATAACGCCAATATCTCTCAAGCATCACACTAATCCCTCATATGAGTCACACAACTAAATCGACCTATAGGGTATAATCATTCTAAAGTATCCTTTCTTCCCATAAGATTCATCCTCATTTTCCTTTCTCATCAAATGCTAATCGTCTCTCAAAACAAACCATATATATACATTACCAATTTCAAGTTGATCCTTTAAGTCACCAATAGTCGTATCTATTATACTTCTTCGCATTTACCCTATTTACCTCTCCATACTAATACACAATCCACAATTCAAAATGGTCATACTAGATATAAATGTTGTCTTAAGTGTATCCTTAAAGCAATTTTCCACTGAAATTGTAACACTCCGAAAATTCAACTAATAACCATTGAGTATCCTACTAGTTTCTAAAATCATTCATACAAATCGTCAACAAGTGCTAACGAATACTTATTCTTCACGCTTACCTATTTAAGATCTCTATAACCCTTTGATTAACCACCAAGTATCATCTTTTCTAATATAGTACTAATTTATCCTTACGGAGAGTCGCTAAGCTAATTATCTGCTTTATCAAATACTTTCCCAAGATGAATCATCAAGTCCATCATCCTAATTAGTGTCCTCTATCTAGGAATCCGAATACCAAATTAGTACCTTATAGCCACTCAAAATCTCAACATCCGGTATGATACTTGATGAAAATCTATTTTGAAACTCACATAGAAAACACCACTTAGATTATCACTTTCAACACTAGTCTCATATCTCTAGTCTTCACTATGAGACACCAATGAATAACTAATCATGCAACTATACAACCATAAACTACTCTTAATTAGGCCATACACCTAACCTCAACTAAGAGTTTACCAATTCATTTACTATCGGTATACGAGACAATTCAAGGTTCTTCTAAATCGATTATAACACACAATCCAATTAACCTTCACATTCCTTAGGCCATACTTTCGACATTTACGCATATATGACATAACATCAATTTATAATTTCTCTGCCTCAATCATACACGGAGGCAAATCAAACATAGATAAGGAGACTCGCTTCTTGCGACAGCCCTCCTCAAACACAACAACTACTCAATTAATTCGTATTAATATAACGATGATTCATGGATTGGTACTCGACCAAATCCACCGGCAATACATGCCCACTAAATCACAACTACCAAGATAATTAAGGATGATTCGAGGTACGACCCCATCGGAGTAGAACCTCCAAAGACATAAGGCAACTCTTAGGTCATATGCAAATAACAACGAAAGGTAATGCCACATGAGAACGAACGAACGAGGATTTATAAAAGTATGAACCCTAACTCCTGAGACAGGTAAAATACCTCAATTGATGGTGGAGGAATCTATCTTTCCATAACTCACCTTTCCTTGATTCCTTGGTTGGCTAATATCATTTTCTGTCCTTGAACAAATTCCTGCATTAAACTCTCGACGTAAGTTATCGCACACTCTCACTCGCCTAGACTCTACCCGAGAATTCTAACCGAGCTCGATAGCCAACCGTGAGGACCCCGACCCGGAACCTACACGTGTCCCGAGCCTGAGCGTCCTCAAACTAACCCAAATTTCTAAACTTTTAAAATCTTTAATTAGCTTTTAAAAATAAATACAATTATTATAACCCTTTCAAAATATAAATCTACACCTTTTCACAATGGAGAAATAGTTGACTAACTTAGGAAGTACGAAACTGTTTAGTTACAAAAGACATTGGTTATAACAATAAATGAAGATTTAATAATACAATTCCCGTAAATGATTTATACTGAAGTACACTTTCTATACCAATCTAATCAAACCCAACAATTCCCACAATATAACCTCCAAACTCCTCACCGCCCTTACTTGGCTGGTCCACCTGTCTCGGAATCTAAAACAGTAAAGGGGAGAGGGGTGAGAATAAATCTCAAAGAAGCTATTATGAATGCAAAGAATATGCCATATAAGATGCAACACATCAAAAGACATATCCACATTATCGTAGAGGCTTTCGCCGCCAACCGTCCCATACCGGTTGGAAACAACGACCACTCATTATGAATATATCACAACACATAAGTACGATAAAGTAACACTTAGAAGGATACTTGAGCCAAGGTTTTAACTCCCAAAAGGATATACACATCCGAGCAAAGAAGAATAGCTGATGAAGCGGTCCCTGAACCATGAACAAGAATGCACCATGTGGATTCTCGACACACAGTCATATCCCCTGTGAAACTAGACCATCTACCTCAAAAGGAGATGCTAGCCCACAAATCCCACACAAGGGGGACAATTGGGTTACAATGTATGAATTATAATGAACTTGGCTCGATGCCATTATAATTCCATACATTGTCCAACAACAAATAAATCAATACCACTGGATTTACATAACTAAGCACGGTAATAACATACTTGCTTAACCAAACATTGTATGATCCAAAGTAGGGATACATACCACAACAAAGATATCATGAAGATAGCAATACTATATCAAATATTCAACATTATCAAGCACATAATAGATACTTGAAATATAATCCACAAAGGGGATAAACAACATAGCAACATACGGTAAAGTATACTCATGCTCAACCAACATCATAGTGAAACATTTCTTTAATACACTATGCATAAATAAGCAATATAATTACATGGTAATATATACTCATGTTCAACCAATAATCGTAGTGCGACATTTATTTAATACACTAAGCATAATACCGCTTATGAATAGGTACACAATTAAGATGATGAGATATCTCCAACCCATCTTACTAGGTCATTATACGACAATATATGATCTCTACAAGGATCCAAGTTAACTCTACCAAGTTGGATTCACCTCTAATAAAGCGCAAGTGCTTTCTAAGTCGGAGATAGAATGCTTCCGTACTTCCAATTTAATCCATTTAAGGTGTCATTAAATGATACAAATTGTTCTAAGTATAACCTAGGTAAAAGGGATTAATTCATCTCCAAACTTGATTATGTTCCTTTAATTCATAACGGTTAGGAGTCGTGCCACTAGGTTGTTGGTACATTAGTAAGAAAGGAGGCTAAGAAGGATCTGACACTATGGGCGACCGCCCATGCCACTTGGGCGACCGCCCAAGTGGTCTTCAAAACATACCAACTTGCTGCCCTCGCCGGGCGCCCGCCCATGCCTCTTGGGCGATCGCCCAAGAGGGGTTTCCCGAGCCATAGTCTGCATAGATGGGCGGCCGCTCATCACCACTGGGCGACCGCCCAAAGCTCCCTTGTCCCACCCAATTATGATCCAAACCCTTGTTTACCTATGCTCTCTTTTCCCTTTTTAATTTCCTTTACCTTCATGATAACCAAAAGAATTCCCTAGCTTTACTAATTTCATTATAAATCATGCAACCCCAAAATAAAGAAATTCTAAGTCATTTACCACATGATTCTCAAGAAACCAAACTTCCAACCAAGTGAGCTTTAATTTGTGAACTTAAAGAAATTTCTAACTTATTACTTCCTTCTATCTCATTTAACTCCAAGATATCACATCCTAAGCCTAGATCATTCTCACTTAGATTTCCACCCCATATACTACCATTTTTCAAGATTTCTAATTAATCCAACCCAACCCATTTACTTCTACTCTTTACTACTTTCATGAATAACAACAACCTCCATGACACTAGTCCATTCCTTACATCCAAGAAAGTTTCCTCAAAGCATCAAATAGTCATTTGAAGAACAATAACAACATTTAATAGTTATGAACATTTAAGGAAAGGAAGGGTCATAATAACTCACTTTAAATTAAGGAGATGGATCATGAATTTCTTTAGCTTGATAGAGTCTCCTAGATGCTCCAAGCTCAAATGTACTCTTAGATCTAAAAATGGTGAAGGATTGCTCTTGAGGGAAGTCTTGGACGGTGACTTCAACAATGGAGGTTTCTTGGATTGATTTAGAGAGAAGTGAAGAAGAAGAAGATGATGAAGGAGGGGAGGTGGAGTAATGAATGGATAAAGGAGAGGGGGGGGCGGTTAGAAGGGGGAGAGTATGGGGAGGTATGGGTTTTGATTGACTTTGGGAGAAAAGAGAGAAAATTAGGGGAATTTGTCCCCCTTCCCTACTTTTTCAATTACTCTTTCAACTATTAAAATATCCTCCCAACTCACAACATTTAATTTGTCCATTTTATTTTCACTCCATTCTATTACTTTATTTATTTTAAATTATTATTTTTCCTTTAGAACATTATTTATCTCCTTATCATTTTATTCTAATATAAGAAATCAAGTATATAAAAATTGAACACAATATTAATAATAATATTTAAAAGCACACAAAATGATGCTAAATGAGTGCCTAGGGTTAGGGTCGTTACAATACCAGCCATTCCCTAGCATCTGGGTTGTCATCCTTAGCTGGAGGGACATCGTTGGATCTCTGCCTCTCACTCCTAGAGGGAGTCACTTGTCTGCTCCTTCTGTCTCGGTGAGAGGGCGACCTAACTGATTTAGTCGGCGACCTGCGCCTATCTTCCCTTATGGGCGACCTGCGCCTACCATTTTCGACTGGCGACCTGCGCCTGTTATCCCTTATAGGCGACCTTCGCCCATTTCGGTCCCTGTGGGACTGTGACCTCTGCGTCCTTACTGGAGTTCTCCTTAAGCTCCGACTAGCTTCCAACCGTGTCCTCAGGTCGGACTGAGCCTCTTGCTCTCTGTTTCTGTTGAGTCTGGCCCTCAGATCATCACTTGGGACATGGATAGGCGATTGAGGCCGAACAACCATTCTTTGGTCAACATTCTGTCCCACAGTCTCTTTTGGGCGAGCATTCCTAGCATGCTCCCTATTTGAAACCTGAGAGGGAGCCACCCTCTCTGACCTTCTATCCGCCTGTTCTGCCTCCTCCATTGCCAATAACTCGGCCAGAATCTGAGCTCGTTCCATCAGCATTTCTTTTCTGCTCAGTGGGTTGGATGAGGGACCTGCCCTATTCCCAACATTCATTTGTCCAGTTGGACGCTTTGGAGGAGGTGGAACTCCTTGCCCCTCCATAGGCCGCTTATCTCTCCTTCCATCTGGCAATCCTCTGCCATTAGCCATACTGTTTGATCGTGTTGCCCTAGTATGTTGACGCAGTGGAGGGGAGGAGGCAAGTTGGCATTTCCAGCGTTTGCATTTGCATTATTGTTTCCTTCTTCGTGCCCGAGTGAGGCCTCAGATACATGTCCATCCGAAGTCACCATGATTGTAGGTTGAGAAAACTTTCGAGGTCAAGATATGCACGATTTCCCGGCAATGGAACCAAGCTGATGCCGCAGGAAATGTGCTTATCAATCTTCCTCCACGTGGCAGGACTGATCACTTGGCTCCTTGACCTGAAAATCAGAACCCACGACTAGCCGGATGTGTCTCCGGCTTAGACCCTCGGGCGTGAGAGTAAGTATTTGAATTGGAGAGCAAAAATGTATTGAATAAAGATGATTCAGATAACAAAATTGCAGTTACCTTATAACCGTGGTAGTGATGAAGTATTTATAGTTGATGAGGGCGGTTATTTTTGGTGGGCTACATGAGCTTCGTGATTCATGGGACAGTTACATGTCATGGGAACGTGTCCTGGATAGGCTCCTGAATTGTAGGGAACCGGTTATGGAAAGCTTTGAGGCTCGTGCATCAGCATCAGTTAGGTCGACGCTTGTTTGGGCAAGTCGAGGTCGACACTTGGAGTTAGGTCGACCTGACTGACGGGTAGAGCTGGATCGTACCCGAAATTGAGCTTGGATCATGAAGTCGGACTTAGTTAGGTCGGGACCTGGTAGGTCGGACAATTAACTTAAGTCGACGTATCAATGAGATGGGCTTTGGGCCATGTGATCGTTGGGCCTAGCCCATTGAGAATATAGTGACCATAATTTACTTGAGGACTGAGCTTTACTTGCTTGGCCCAGCTCGATACTTTTGGTATGTTCAATAATCTTATGATATAGTGTTTCACTGTTTGTTTTTCTATTTCGATGAATTTCAAAATATTGAAGAGATTTAATGATGCTCATCTTTATATTTTCATCACTTAAACCTCATTTATAAATATCCCGTGCCATTGGCACGAGCATTTAAGTATTAGCTATAGTTAGAGCATCCACAATGGTAAGAGCTTTTTTGATAGTTTTTTTGCAATTTCCAAGTGACACATCATAAACAACTCAAAAACAAAAACCTCCAAGCTTTTTTCACAATGGTGGAGCTTTTTCATCAACTTTTTTATGGCCCCCAAATCCAAAATTAAATTATTTTCTTGCATTTTTCTATGAAGAAAAATATTAAGAAAAATAAAAATTATTGTTTTATTTAATGTTCAACATTGGGAAATGGTGGAAATTAATGGAAAAAACTCCTAGAGAGAGCTCTTTGTAGAAGAAGCTGCTCTTTACGAAGGAGTTTTCCAACTTTCTCTACAATGAAAAAAAGCTCTAGAGAGCTTTTTCATGAAAATTAAAAGCTTAAAAAAAAAACCTCACATTGCGAATGCTCTTATGCATACAAAGGGTCCTATTAAGGGAATAAATTCCACATCAAATCCCTAAAACCCTAATTCCACATATCCGTTAGAGACAAAGAAAACGTCTGCGCTGAAATTCGTCTTTCAAACTCTCTTCAATTCATCTGGATTGCAGACCCAAAACCCTAAAATCCCAATTTCTCTAATCCTCCAACAACAATGGCGTCCGATCCCCCAAATCTCAAGTGTCGTATGTACGAAGCTAGGTTCCCAGACGTGGATATGGCGGTCATGATTCAAGTCAAGAGTTTCGGAAAGAGTTGTGCATACGTTTCCCTTCTCGAATACAATAACATCAGGGGGATTCTGTTATTGGAGCTTTCGTGGCGCCGTATTCGTAGTATTCAGAGCTTGATTAAGGTCGGTAGGACTGAGCCGGTGAAGGTGCTTCATGTTGATGAAGAGAAAGGGTATGTGAAGCTGATTAAGAGGAGGGTTTCGGAAGAGGATAATCAAATTTGCGAAGATAGGTATAATAAGAGTAAGCTTGTTCATTCGATTATGCGTCATGTTGCTGAGACTATGGAAATTGATCTTAAGGTATGCTTTCAATTTTTATTATTCAATTTGCTTACCTTTTCTGTTTTAGATTTGTTTTATTGGGATATAAATTGTTTGGATGGAGTTTTTCAGTTTGGGGTTTTCATTTGTATATTTGGTATTAATGTGCACAAATAAAATGTATAATCCAAGTGTCAAGCAAAGTATGAAAACCATGAGTGAATCAGCCATAAAGTAATGGCACACGTGAAAAAGTCAACTTCGATAGTCAAACCGCCATATTGGAACGAGATTATGTGGACAATTAATTCTAAGAGAAGATGAGCGAGATCACTAACTTGGTGAGATGGCGGTCTTGCTCCGGTCAAGTTGATCAAAAGAGACAAAGGGGGGGGGGGTTGAGCGAGATCGTTGACTATGTCGAAATGAAATGATGATCTTGTCCACTCTCCTAAATCTCCATTCCGACATAAGACGATTAAGGCGAAATCACCAATTCAGGCGAGATGGTCATCCCGCCCGCCTAAGAAGTATCTGGATCTTCCCTAACGGTTCCAGGCAAAGGACCGACCATATCTGACACAAAGGTTTGCATTAAATGAGATAAGAGAGCTCCTAGATGTGATAACATCATATCACCTATCACCTTATCAAGGTATATAAACAACCTTACCCTTGAAAGTCAAGTAAGCCATTTTTCCTACCCTCAAGCTCTCTTCAATTCAGTTTTGGAGCTTTCTTCATAAACGAATACTTACTCTTACACCGAAGGGGCTTTAGCCGGATAAGCCCCCGGCTTAGCTTACGGTGTTCATTGTGCATGTATGAGGTGGACGATCATGTTAGTTTTCCTTACGTGGAATCCACGTGTGGCGCATTCAGCCAAGCTCGTTTTCTGGAAGCATCAGTTTGGTTTCATTGCCGGGAACGAGTTCTTCTCCCCCACCAAAGGCCTTTTTCATCTCAAAGAAGTTCAGATTCGAAATTAAGAGATCAGCGTTTGTTGTTGTGTCCAAACAGTTCTAATGGAGCCCGTTGTGACCTCGAAAGTGAGAGCTCACAAGTCGGCTGTGGAGATTCCCACTCCCCACAAGAATCAAGAAGACCAACCTCAGAATTCTCGGGTTACCTCTCATACGGGAACATCAAGAAGGAGACATCAAACTCCTTTCGAGTCAAGGAGAGGTGAGGGGAGAACGGAGAAAGAGAAGGAGAAGGACGCCGTTGCAGCAGAAAAGGCGGTTAGGGCTCAAGAGGCACTCTATATCAAGCAGCAGAATGATTTGCTGCTCCAGGTGCTGAAAAACAATCGGAAGCTGGAGGACTTAGGCGAGATGCCTTCGGTGTTCCCAAGGAGATAATAGGTGACATGTTTCTGACACTGTCAAAAGTGCCAGAACCTAGCAGAGGTGGTAGAGCGGAGCGAAGCGAAGCGAGGAGGTGACACAGGGAAAGTCAAGGGGCGGAAAGCTCCATCTCCATCCGGTAGAAGGAGTGACCGTAAAAAGGAAGGAAGCCGAGGACCTTGTTGAGAAAGTAAGGGAGAAAGAGAGCGAGCTCAGGAAGAAATCGAGGTCGCGACATGATAAAGAAAGAGAAGAGAACATAAAAAGGAGAAGGGTTCACTATATACCGGGAGAGGAAGAAGATTCTTATTACTATCAGTACTCAGATTCGGAGTTGGACTCTGAATCCAAATGTGACAGTACATATACTCCGGGCAAGTCGCGGAGAGAAAAGCACCAAGCAAGTTGTGGTTTCCAAAAAAGGAGGAACTAAAAAAAGAAACGGATTGAAAAGCAGAAATAGCGAAACAGATTGCAGATTTGAAGAGGACCACTGGACAGGGCATGGAATCATAACACAAATTTCGAGGTGACAATGTCGCTCCTGACCAACGATGATGCAATCAGGTATAAGGCTTTGGCTAGCACTTTGACACCACATGAACTAGAGTGATTTTTATCCCAACTTATTAGGTCCATCATGAACTATGAGCGATTTCAGATCAAAGTTTTTGTCTTGCTTTAGTCATTTGGGAGCTTGCCCAGTCAAGAAGCAAGACCTGTGCAACATAATGCATAGAGACGCGGAATCGTTGTTGAGTTACATGGACAGATTTAAAGCCTTATCAGATCAGATCCCAGACACAAGCCAAGAGTCACTGGTTATGCTCTTCTCCGCTGGTTTGGGACCGAGAAATTTCAAGAGAGAAGTGGGGATGAGAACCCCAAAGACCTTAGGCGAGATGTTTGAGCGGGTACGGGGATTTACAGGAGGTGGTGAGCCGGAAGTCGCGGTCGTCCATGCCGCAACTCCGAGGAAAGCTGCCAAGGAGGGAATTGAGACAGTAAGGGCGGAAGGAAGAGAATCACCAAAAGGAGGGAGAAGAGAGTGGAGTAAAGGAAAGGGAAGGGAAGCTTTCAAGGAGCAAGTCTTCACCAAATTAAGACTTACTCCAAGCGAGTTGATGAAAGTGGTTAACCTGCCCCCAGCCCGCGAGATGAATAAGGAGACCCTGGAGAGTAGAGATAAGACCAAATATTGTGAATATCACAAAGACGTTGGGCACATTACAAATGACAGCCTCAACCTCAAGAGGGTGCTTCAAGCTAAGGTAGATCAAGGCGAGTTGAATGAATATGTTGAGCGAGATGAACTAGGCGGGATGGAGGTGCAAGGCGCGATGAAGAAATGAGAAATGTGATAGATGTAATCAGCGATGCTATTCCCATCATTACCCAACTTAACAACCAAGTAACAAGCCTCTCTTATACCTTTCATGTTCCCGTGTACCCAACAGGAGAAGAAAGGATCATAAGTTTTACAAGGAGGGAGTTGGCGACTTCAACGATCCATGCAAATCAACCCTTGGTTATTTCAATTTTCCCATCCAGTATCATCCTTCAGAGAGTGTTGGTTGATACGGGAGCCGGTCGGAATATTCTTTATTTTGAAGCGTTCAGTCGGAATATTCTTTATTTTGAAGCGTCAGGAGGAGGATGAATTTGACGGAGGCACATCTCACTCCATATGAGGTACCAATCACACCGTCCGGATAAAGGGAACCATTGCTTTAAATGTGGAAATGCAAGATGAGGACCCGAATGTTGATAAAAGGAGAGCAAGAAGCGTTGAATTCATGGTGATCGACCTCGTCTACCGTTAAATGCAATAGTTGGGGTTCCGTTCATGCAAAGTTTTGAAATAGTGGCTTCCATACCGCATCAGAGGGTGAATTCCTCGCTCCGAAGGGGATTGCTTGCATCCGAAGTCGGCCGACAAACATCAGAAAGAAGATAGATGCAGAAATCAAAGAAGATTGTCGGCTAATGGGATAGTAATAGGAGGACCACATATTCATATGATTTCCAACCCCTTTGAAGGGGGGGGGGGAAGAATGGGAGGAAACTGAAAGTATGAAAGACGGGTCGACAATCATATGCTGCTGGCCAGGTCAGATGCAAGCGAGATGGGAATGTATGGAGATTGAAGATGTCGAGGATGAAAGTGAGAATGCCCACGTTGAGCCTATGTTAGTGCTGGTAGAGGAGATGGAAGAAAATAATATGGAAATGGAAGTTGAAGTAGAGGAAAAAGTGGACGAGGAAATAATTTGCGAGCAAGACCCTAAGGCGAGTTCAATGGAAGCAGAAGCCGCCGAAACAACTAGGCGAGATGAACCTGTCCAAATGGAGATTGAATTCATAAACCGCGAGATTGAAATTGAATCTTTGCAGGTGCGGGATGAGACGGAGATACAACTCAAGAAGACTTGGAAGAAATCATAGTCAACCCAAAGTTCCCGGAGCAAAAGATAAAGATTGGAAAAAGTGTCCTGAAAATCAGAAGCGGTTAGTGGAATTCCTTGAATAGAATTTAGACGTGTTTGCTTGGCAGGTAGAAGATATGTGCGGGATCAGAGATGAGGTGGCAGTTCAGGCAAAGCCAATCAAATCGAAGGTAAGATACTTAGCACCAGAAAGGGAAAAGGCCATGTAAGAAGAGGTCGAAAAGCTTCTCAAAGCGGGAATAATTGAGAAAATCACATATCCGAAATGGCCGGCGAATGTGGTAATGGTTTTAAAAGCTAACGGGAAATAGAGAATGTGTATTGATTTTTCAGATCTAAACGAAGCTTGCCCAAAAGATAGTTTTCCGCTTCCAAGGATAGATAGATTGGTAGATTCAATAGCGGGTAACAAAGTTTTGAGTTTTGTTGATGCCTACTCTGGGTATCATCAAATAAAGATGACAGAGGAGGACAAACCGTTAACAACATTTGTGGCGGGATCGTTGGGAAACTTTTGTTACAAAATTATGCCGTTTGAATTGAAGAACGCGGGAGCGATGTATCAAAGAATGGTTTATGAAGTTTTTGGTCCCCAGTTGGGCAAAAATGTGGAGGCTTATATTGACGATATGGTTATCAAGTCGCGATGATGATCATGTCAAGGATCTCGCATAAACATTTGAAAACCTCAGGAAGAACCGGATGAAGCTGAATCCTAGCAAGTGTACCTTTGGGGTGACAGCTGGAAAATTTTTGGGATTCATTGTCAATAGATGGGGAATTGAAGCAAATCCGGAAAAGATCAAGGCTTTGCTGGAAATGAAGCGGCCAAAAACCATCAATGGAGTTCAAAAACTTAATGGGAGAATCACTGCGCTGGGGAGGTTCATTTCGCGCTCAGCAGAAAGGTGTTTACCTTTCTATAAAATTTTTAAAGGAGCCAAAAAGTTTACTTGGGATGAAGAGTGTGACAAGTCGTTCGAGCAGTTAAAGGAGTATCTGGGAAACCGCCACTCTTGTGCAATCCTATGGCAAGAGATGAATTGTGTATCTATTTAACGGATTCAGATCGCACAGTGGCGGCAGTCTTGATAAAGTGTCAAAGGCATCAAGTGATGTGGAGACAAGGTATTTTAACGCGGAAAAGGTTGCTTACGCCTTAGTGGTAGCAACTCGCAAGTTGAGGGCTTACTTCTTAGCCCACTCCATCACGGTGCTAACTGATGCCCCCTTGAGAAAAATCCTCCGGCAACCAGAGTTTTCAGGCAGATTATTGACTTGGTTCATTGAGCTCACGAAGTTCAATATCAAATATGAAGCTAGAAGGGCTATCAAATCTCAAGCCCTAGTGGATTTTGTTTTGGAAGCTTCGTTTACTAGGGACGTTGCGGAAATGGCGAGATCAAAGACAGTGCAGAGGCCCCTAAGGAAAGAGAGTTGGTTACTTGCGAGTTCCCGGGAGAGTTAGCGGATTGCTGGAGTTTGCATGTGGATGACTATCAGCAAAAGGAGGAAGTGGAGCGGGGATTTCGTTGATCTCGCTAGAAGATGTTAAGTTTGAAAAGGCATTAAGATTCAAGTTTTCAGCATCAAACAACCAAGCAGAATACGAAGCGTAGATAGCGGGATTGAGGCTGGCAGACGAGTTGGGTGTTGGCGAATTGAGAGTTTACTCAGATTCTCAGTTGGTGGTTAAACAAGTTAAGGGTGAATATGGGGTGGTGAATCTAATTCTCATAAAGTATTGTGACATGGCCAGAGGCATGTTGAAAAAGTTCATGTTTTGGGATCTGATCCATGTGGATAGCGCAGACAATGAGCGAGCTGATCATTTGAGCAAGATTGCAAGCGAAGAGGTCAAAATCTAAGTGGCGAGATCAAGGTGGAGTTTTTTAGCGAGCATGCTTTCAGCAGTTAGAAAATTTTGAAGATTGAAGAGGGAGAAAAAGATTGGGTTAACGAGGTGAAGGAGTACTTAGAGAAGGAAGTTCTTCCTCAGGACCAGGATAGAGCAAAGGTTATCAAAAGGATCACGCCAAGATTCGTGATTCAGAATGACATCCTCAGTATGTAGAAGGTCATTTACAGACCTCTTCTCAGATGCATCAAAGAAAACATGGATGAAAGAGTTTTGTTCGAGATTCATGAAGGCGTATTTGGCGGACATCCAGGTACAAGGACCTTGGCAGATAAAATTTTGTTTCATGGATACTACTGGCCTATACTTAGGCGAGATGCTGAGAAGTACGTGAAAAGATGTGACAAGTGCCAGCGGTTTGCAGATATTCCAAGGCTTCCAGCAACCTTACAAATCGGAGGAGTGGTGGCAGCTTGGCCGTTTGATATGTAGGGGATTGATCTTATTGGGCCTTTTGCAAAGGGGAGAGGTGGATGCCAATATGTGGTGGTAACTGTTGACTACTTCACCAAATGGATTGAGGCTAAAGCTCTGGCAACTATCTCAGAAGACAACATTATCAAGTTTGTTCATGATTATGTTTGGTGTCGTTTCGGCCTGCCACGGATGATTATTTCAGACCATGGATCGCAATGTTCTAAAAAAGTTTACAACCGAATGTGAAAGGTTTAATGTGAAGCATTGGATATCCTCGGTGCGTGGTAAGGAAATGGGCAAGCAGAGGCTGCAAACAAGCAAGTGTTAAGTGCTTTGAAAAGGATATTGGATGGTAAAGCTGGGAAGTGGGTGGATGAGCTCCAAACAGCATTATGATACGTGCGGACAACGGTGAAGGGACCAACTATAGACTCTTTTCGCTCTTACTTATGGATCAGAAGTCATGGCTCCAATGGAAATGGGTCTTCATTCTCACAGGGTTACTTGCTACAGCGAGAAGGAAAATGATGAAAGAAGAAAAGGCGATTTGGATTTAAGCAGTGTTCTAAAAGACCCCGCCTAAGGGCGCCTAGGCCCCGCCTAGGCGCTAGGCCCCTCTCCAACGCCTAGTTCTAAGCCCCGCCTAGGTCCCGACTAATCCCGACTAATCCCGACTAGTCTCCCGCCTAGGCGCTAGGCCCGGCTCCTCCGCCTAGCATCCGCCTAGCGCTTTTTAGAACCTTGGATTTAAGTGATGGACTGAGAATGGAGGCCAAGCTCAGAGCAGTAAACTACAAGCAGAAGATGAAGGCCTAACATGACAAGTAGGTCAATCCACGCTCCTTCAACTTGGTGGATTGGGTGTTAAGGAAGGCTGAAGTGACGGGAAACAAAGCGGGGTACAACAAGCTCAATCCAAATTGGGAGGGTCCTTTCCAAATCTCCAGAATTTTAAGGGAGGGAACCTACATGCTGAAAAGGCAAGATGGAACGGAGCTGAGAATCTCCAGAATTATAAGGGAGGGAACCTACATGCTGAAAAGGCAAGATGGAACGGAGCTGAGAAACCCTTGGAACGTGAATCATTTAAAGCTTTATTATAAGTAGAGAAATGTAAGGCGGGAAGTTGTTATGTATGTTTTGCTCAATTCAATTAAAGCGCTTGATCTCGTTTATTTCGTTTTTAACAAACAAATTGGAATCAGTAGTAAGTATGAGAAAAAGAACATGAAGGAACTGGAAAAATTCCAAGGACTCTTCATGGCGAGTTGCCTTTCAAGCCGCATCTCGTTGGAAAACAAAACCCTGGCTTAAACCTATCAGGTACCTCACTTTAAGCAAGACGCCCTCATTAGCGGCTTGCCAAGGTGGTTACAATGGAAAGGAAACGAACATGATTAACGAATTTGGAAAAACTTGAGAAAATCTCAAGAAACATCTCCATGTGATATTAAGCGGAATGGGATAACACGAAGAACTTGGGTAGGTCCTAAGTCAACTTCATGGTGAGTTGCTATTCGAACAACAGCTCGTAGGAAAACCAAACCCTGGTTTCAAGGTACCAAATAACCCACCAATGGTAAAACACCTTTATTAGCGGATCACCAAAATGGCATAAGCACGTGACCTCTATAAGGCAAGGCCGAAATGGGCTCATGGCGAGTAGCTATTCAAAAAGCAACTCGGGAAAAAATAATAGAAACTTGGTGTCAAAACCAGGAACCCGTTCTTCGCGAACTGCCTTCATTAGCAAAACGTGTGTTGAGCAAGCTAACATGATGAGCTCCGGTAGGGCCTTAGCAAGATTCATGGCGAGATGCAATACAAAATGCAACTTGTAAGAAAAGAGCGAAAACCCTGGTTTCAAGGTATCTGGTAATCAAGCTCATGATGAAATGCCTTCAATAACAATTCATATGTTGAGCTATTCGCCTTGGTGGGGCAACATGTTGAGATCGGGTAGGTCCTGAGCAAGATGCATGGCGAGTTGCTATTCAAACAACATACTCGTAGGAAAAATTAAAAACCTGATTTCAAGGCATCAGGTATTAAGGCGAAATGTCGACATGTGGAAATGTAAATGGAATACTTGGAAAATGTCAAGTAATATCTACACACGAGATGAATGAAGCGAAATGGAAATGGAATACTTGGAAAATGCTAAGTAATATCTCCACGCGGGATGAATGAAGCGAAATGGAAATGAAATACTTGGAAAATGCCACGTAATATCTCCACACGAGATGAATTAGAGCGAAATGGAAGCAGAAAGCTTTGGCGAAATGCGATATTTTAAATGGAAAAATTGGCGAAATGCCATATTTTACAATGGAAAAATCGGCGAAATGCCATATTTTAAATTGAAAAATTGGCGAAATGCCATATTTTAAAATGGAAAATCTTTGGTTGAATGCCATATTTTCAATGAAAAAATTGACGAAATGCCACATTTTCTAAGGAAAAATAAGGCGAGATGTCTCACTCAAACAACTCACACATTAAGTCAAAGGAATCAAGAAAATAGGTTGATACATTTACAATTTTTTAGCAAGGCTGCATAAAGACAAGCCTTACTATTTCGAAGGGGGAATAAGGGGTACACACCCTCACAAAGTTTAAACAAATTTGCTAACAATTTTACGAATCGCTGAAACAAAATAACAAGAGAAACAGAGAGAAATTTCATAAAACATAAACGATAACATAAGAGTTAATTAAACTAAAAAACAAGAAGGAAACATTGTTTGAAAACAGCACGCAGGCTGCAGGTCGCAAACCGTGACATCCCCAATTAAAAAGAAAAAAGAAAGAAAAATTGTTTTAACTTGGGTCACAGGTCCCAAATAGTGACAATGTTCAAGATGAAAAAGAGGCTCTCTCTCTAGCAATTTGAGCCTTCCTATTCGTGACCTCCTCTTCCACCTCAAAGGAAACATCAAGAGAAGAGTAAAAAACATTATCCTTTTCCACCAATGGCTCCTTCCAAGCGGGGTTCCCCATCTCACGATCGAATTGGCCAGCTCTTGCATTTCCCTTTCATCAAAGGGCAATAGCGGGTGCCCAAGCTTGGCCAACTCGCCATACATAGGCTCAGAGAGACAACCACTTCACAACTTAATCTCTGGGAGCACCATCCCCTAAAGCATTCCACGTTGTCACAAAAGAGAAGCGTTGAAGTAGATCATAAGTTTTTTCCTCAATCATTTTGAAATTGGGTGGACGCCTTATACTCCTTCAAGGCATTTTCAGCAGCGACTTCAGCAACCCGCTGAAGCTCCTTAATTCGAGCGGTTTGGGAAGCATTTTCTTGAGCGAGCTGAGAGTTAGCGAGATCAACATCAGCCTTGGCGAGTTCAATTGCTTTCCTAGCATCCACATCAGCATTGCGATCTTTCTCAAAGCTGATTATCTTTTCGCGAAGTGCAGCATTCTCTTGATCAATTTTGGCCTTGTCCAAGAGAAATTTATCCCATTGCTTCTTCAGGGCTAGATCTCCCTTCTGTGCATTGGAAAACTTCTTCGAAAGATCAGCATTAGCGGCTTTAGCAGAGATCAAATCTTGTTTGCATTTGTTCTTCTCATTCTTCTCCCTCTCAATGGCTCTCTCCCATGCAACTTTGTCATTGGAGGCTTTCCTTAGCTTCTCATCAAACTTTTCAAAAGCTTTGACAATGGTGCCATTAATCTGAGAAATAAGAAGATGAAAATTTCCAAAGTCAAAAGAAATGGTGAAGGAAAAATTAAAAGCGAGATGAATGGAAAGAGAGAAAAGGTACCTCAATGGCCATTTGGCCCAAATAACCCTTCAAAGAAGCAAGATCTTCATTTTTCAAAGAAGCGACATGCTCCGTGTCGCACATCCTATGGAGAGCTCCAGCTCCGAACAAACTCTTAACGGGATCACGGATTGACAGGCCAAAGCTCTTTAACTTGGGCACATCTGCTATTAGCAGTTAACTTCTCAATTCCCTCAACATCATCTGGAAACACAAATCCAGGCTCCAACCAACTGGCATCGCCTTTGGCGGATTCAACATCAACAAACTTGCCCTTTCCCCTTTCAGCACTTAGCTCAGTTTGGTGAGGTGAGCTTATACCAGCTTCAAGGCGGCTTCTCTTAATCTCGCGTGTCTCCAAACCGCCGCTTCCTTGAGATAGAGTATCAGAGGCTTCCTTGTTGGACTCATGACAACGTCAGGAGTGCTGGAACCTTTCCTGGCGGAATCATCTCCAACAGTCCCCGCGGAATCACTCCTCGCCGACTTGCTCCTCGCGGATACCTTCTTGGCGGACTCAACATTTGCGGCTTCAACCTCTGCACCCCATCAACACTTTCATCTTTTTCCCAACTATTTGTTTCCTTGCCAACATCTGCACCTCCAACTGACTCAGAGATTGAGTTCGTCATTTTTGCCTTTGATTTTCTCTGTGTCCTCCCAGCGGCATCAGCCTTCTCAAAGGCTATGGCTTCAGAATCTTTGCCATTGTTAGAAGTGGGAATGTTGACATTAGCGATTTCAGGAAGTTGCCTTAAAGCGGCTTGGCGCTCTTTAGCCAATCTCTTTTCTTTTCTCAGCTTGGCGACATGGGCAACTCTTTTAGAGGCGAGATCCATTTGTTAAAATCTGCGAGATCAAAATAAGTGGGTGTTAGAAACTAAACAATCATTACCGTTGAAAGAAAGCAAAAACGAAGTAAAGAAAGGAAGTTCACCAATCAAGTTGTGAATGGATGCACAAACATAAATGTTTCCCCGACACATAACACAATTGGAGGCAAGTACTCCATTATCATGTACCACCCAACCCTCGAAAGAAGCAGATCTCTGCCGGTAGAAGGCGATATCCAACTCGCCTAAGAATGTCTTCATCCCACAAAATCAGCCTCCATGAAAATAAAGCTTTACTTCCCCCATTCTAGCTAGAGTCCTAGAGAAATCAGCTTTGGCTAATTGTTCGTTAGGAGTTAAGCGTGATTTGATGCCGAGGTGAGTAATCAAGGGAGATATCCCAATCGGATGATGCCAACCGCGGCTTGAGGTTATGGAAATGGGGTTATCATACAAATGGTGGATTTTGTTGGGCCCAGTTGTTATCAATTTATTCTTGGTATTGACCCTAAAGGTGACCCTATGATCATCAGTGGAGTGTACCTTCATAACGTCAAAATATTCCGTCAAAATCGGGATGGTGGGTTCGTGGCGGTGTCCTATGCATGTAAATAGCTATGAAAGAGACAAAGACTCTAATGGTATTAGGATGGAGGTCATTAAGGCGGCGGACAACTCGCTAAGGAAAAGGCTTAAGAAGGGGTCTAAGGGAAGACGTACTCCCATCTTAAATTGAGAAGGGTAGGCAATCACAATATCTTGGTGTTTTCTTATTTCGGCAGGGTCCAAGTTTCCGGTGTAAGGCGCGAGATGGTAGACTGTGGGATCTATATAATACTTGGTGTAAAACTCAGTCCAATCAGCGGATTGCGGGATGCTCCTCGCCGCGGGATCTCGTGCCACTGAGTGCGAGCTGCTGGCTCTGCTTGATCCTTGACCCCACCTCTCGCCTCCTCCCGCTCGTATCTGTCCGAAAAAAATAGTGTTAACATCGTTCTTAATCCTATAGTCCTCGTCCGAATCATCAAAATCCCCACTCTCTTCACTCTCGGTCCTCTCTTAGCTAGTACTTAAGGTTGATCTTTTCGGTCCCAAAGGGCATCACGCCTGTTTGCAAATGTACTCACAAAAGGATTGCCTATCTAAAAATCCTAGCATGGCGACACGGGAAGAGGGAAGGTGTGTGAGTCTTTGAATTTTCAAAGAATCTAGTACTACTGTCCCAGCACCGTCGGCAAGTAAGATGGTATTTAACTCGACTTGGGTCATTCTAACCCGGTCACCCCTCTCCCGCTTATAAAAACCCTTTGATTTTTTACATTACCCAAATTTCGTATCCCTAGCACATTGTTTTACTCGGGCCATGTTCATACAAATTTACAAGTACATGAATGAAGAAATGAAGAAAATTACCTGAAAATCAGGAAAGACAGTTCCCAAGATGATTCCGGCAAACTCTCGCCGAAAAAAATGGAAGAAGAGGGGAAAAAGACGATGGATCCTCTTTAAAACCTCAAATCCGTAACCAAAACAGCCTAAAAATTCCTTCTCGAAGCTCGGATCTCACTAGGGAAGGAACTAATTGGAGAGAAATGGGAAAAGAGAGGTTTCAGGCGTTACCGGAGATGGAAGTTAGTTCGACGGAAAAACAGAAAGAGAAGGTTGAGAGAAAGGTGAATTTGAAAAGTTAAAAAGTAAAGTGGTGGGGCATCCTTTTTATACAGAGGATATGAAAGGTCACAAGGTGAAAAGACACCTTTCAGTTGTACCATCATTGCAGTTTTGGGAACAGAAATCATCAATAAATTCAAAATTAAAGTGGTCATGGTTATCAAGAAACGTGGGCAGTTATTACAAAAATGGCGGCCATTAAATGTCATTGACAATAGCTCAGCATTTCAATACGTGCCAATAATAAGTGAGCGACATGCCTGAATGAAGATGCAAGATCCATCTCGCACAAATCACTTCATTGGCGAATTCAACTCCAGTTGGAAATAGGCGATTTCATTTAATAGCGAAATGAAGTTCAGAACATTGACCATAAATAGTCCCAGTTATGAATCGAGGGGCTACTGATGTGCACAAATAAAATGTAATCAAAGTGTCAAGCAAAGCATGAATACCATGGGTGACTCAGTCATAAAGTAATGGCACGCGGAAAAGGCAACTCGATAGTCAAACCGCCATATTTGAACGAGATCATGTGGACAAGTCTAAGAGAAGATGAGCGAGATCACTAACTTGGCAAGATGGCGGTCTCGGTCCGATCAAGTTGATCAAAAGGGACAAAGGGGGGTTGAGTGACATTATTGACTCTGACGAAATGTTGATCTCGTCCACTCTCCTAAATCTCCATTCCAGAATAAGACAATTCAGGCGAAATTACCAATTTAGGCGAGATGGTCATCCCGCCTAAGATACTGGATCTTCCCTAACGGTTCCAAACAAAGGACCGACCATATCTGACACATAAAGGTTGGCATTAAATGAGATAAGAGAGCTTCTAATGATGGCGCCCCCAAAATCCCAGAAAAGGTGGAAAGGTCGGCCAAAGTAGGTGGGGCCGTGGGGGCAAATCAGAAGGAGACACATGTATACAACCTTACCCTTGGAAGTCAAGTAAGCCATTTTTCCTACCCTGAGCTCTATTCAATTCAGTTTTGGAACTTTCTTCGTAAACGAATACTTACTCTTACACCGAAGGTGCTTTAGCCGTAGAAGCCCTCGACTTAGCTTACACTGTTCATTGTGCAGGTATGAGGTGGACGATCGTGCCATATTTCATTACGTGGAATCCACGTGTGGTGCATTCAGCCAAACTCGTTTTCTGGTAGCATCAGGTATTGCCTTTCAATTTGTGGATACCAATAATCAATATTCAATTTGGCCACTTTAAGATAGGACTTATCATATTTTTGGTTTGTTTATGAGCTCCACAAGTAAATTTTTCGATTGCCCTTTATATGTCTTGCAGGATAGTTGTGAGGCAAAGTAGGGATTATGTTGGAATCTTTGGCATGCCTAAAAATATGTCTTTTATAGAAAGGCTTGATTGTTAAATGACTGTTGTAGATTGTTTTATTTTTCGTTCAAATGTACTAAAGAGTTCCTCCCTTCATCTCAAAGAATCCATATTTTCACCTCAATAATGAGAGGTACGAAAGTACCCTTAAATGTAAGCATTTATAGGAAAGTTACTTCCGTACTAAAGCAGCTACATGGAGTAAAGTGAGATGTTAGAAACATTCACTAATTGATTTATAACGTTTCTATTTAAGTTCAAAATCCCAAATAGGAAAATAGGAATTTTGAGTGACAAAAAGTCTGCAAGAATGCTTGTTGGTTGCTTTATAGCGCGTCTGAACAGTTTGGCATTTCCGGTTTAAGTCAATAAACACTAATAATACCCTCTTAACTTGTATTTTGCTCAGTGCTCTAAAAAGTGGGCTAGGCGCCACAATTTTCCATTAAGCGGCCAAATTAGGTGTTAGGCGGTCTATGCGGCCTGGACAGATTAGGGGTGTTTAGGCGGGCCTAGGCAGTTTTAGGCGGGCCTAGGCGGTGGCGGTCTGTGTGTGTTTTTTGGTTGCCCTAAAATTAATTCGTTTTACAAGGATTGAAAATGAACACAATCGTCTCTCAAATCTCAAGTGAAGATCCCATTAGATGCTCACTCTTTAAGTCTTTTTTCTTTAACAATGTGTAAAACCAAACTTTTATTACATATTTTTGTTCAAGCACAAGGTTGAATTTGACTTGATATTAGTTTATATTGTGAATGATGGGATACATTTATGATTTTCATATTCGCTACAGCTTTTGTGTCTAACTTCTCGGCCCCGCCTACCCCTAGGCGCTAGGCCCGGCTCCGCCGCATAGCGGCCGCCTACCAATTTTTAGTACCTTGATTTTGCTGTTTGAGAAAGAGAGACTCAGTATTGAAATAATGTTGCATTCTAATGCATCTCAACCATGATGAAGCGAACAAGAGGATCAGAGTATGGGTTAATGCACAATTGAGAGTTAAGTGTAGTCATGTGCTTTTGGATGAGCAGTGCTGCCAGAGTGCCATTGTCTGAATGTTCTGACAAGAAGGTTGAATGCAAAAGATTACAAAGAAATCATCCTTTATAAAGATAAGAGGTCAAGACCTAACAGTATTGGAAAATTTCCAAAACAAGGGGTAATTTATTTTTAACTATACTCCCTCTGTCCCACTACAATTTACACACTTACTATTTGAACCTTTGATGCTCATACTCTTTGTTTTACCCCGCAGTACCCGTGTCGGACACTCTTATTTTAGTGTTGTTGACAAGGGTACGGCGGGGTAAAACAAAGAGTACGATCATCTTAGATTTGTACGGTAATTAAGGAAAAATGTTAGTGGATTAGGTGTTGTGAGTATGAATAGTGAGGTAGGAGAGAGAAAGTGGGGTAGAGAATAATAATTGAATTGTTGTTGTGAGTATGACATGTAGGTCCCATTAATATAAAAATAATAAAACATTTCCATTTTAGGAATTGTGTGGTTTGTAGTGGGACGCTTTATGAGGAAAGTGTGTAGTTTGTAGTGGGACGGAGAGAGTACTTTTAAAAAAAAAATATCTATAGAAGGTGCTAGTGAGTGACTGCATACTTAAAACAATACTGATGGATCATTTGCTTACGCTAGCTTGGTCACTTACATTTGATTTTCTTGACCTTGTAAAGTTGTAATTGCTACTATGCTTATAACAATAACCATGATACAAGCTGATTGAATGCTTATTTATTTTTCTGGCAGGATCTGTATATCCATGTTGGCTGGCCTTTATATAAAAAATACGGTCATGCTTTTGAGGTGGGTTTGTGAATCAGACTTTGAAGATAATTATTTTTCATCAACCAGCAGTATTTGATTTGTATGCTTTATTCTTTAATGTTTTAATGGGTCACAGGCATTCAAGTTAATTGTCACCAATCCTGATTCCATTCTTAATTCTCTCACCCGTGAAGTTAAAGAAACTGGTCCTGATGGAGAGGAGGTAAATTTTGTTTAGTTAAGATCTTCGAGCTGCCTTATTTGTTTGTTTGAGAGTTTTCCTTACAGAACCTCTCGTCATGTAGGTGACAAAGGTGGTTCCAGCCATGACAGAGGAAGTTAAAGATTCCTTGGTTAAGAACATTAGGAGAAGAATGACTCCCCAACCTTTGAAGATTCGGGCTGATATTGAGATGAAATGCTTTCAGTTTGATGGTGTTCTTCACATTAAGGTGCATATAATTTTCTATCCTATCATTAGGAATCTGATTGCAAACAGTACCATTTTTTACGTGTTTGATCTCCCTCTAGGACGCGATGCGGAAGGCCGAAGCTGCTGGGAATAAGGACTGCCCGGTAAAAATTAAGCTGGTTGTTCCTCCATCTTATGTGCTTATCACACAAACTCACGACAAGGTAGCTTCAAGATTTCTTATTACTAACTCTTTCCATTTTTGTATCGATCTCAAATTTGTTTTATAGTGTACTATATACTTTTGGTATGCCCAGTGTTAAAGTTTGCTAGTGAGCAATTGTATTTCGTACATCTCGGCTTGTTAATCATGAAGCGTATTATTCATCCAAGAACAGATGGTTCTTGTAGACTGTCTCCTAAATTGAAGGGGTAAAAATGATAAAATTTAGAAGAAGCACAAATGTTATTTTCATACATTTGAAGGTGGAAAAAAAATGACACAACCTCAAAATCAAGGGGGTCGATTGACCACCATGGCTTGGCCTTAGCTTAGCCGCTGAATAGAAGAACGAGAAACAGAAAAGATGGCTGCCCTTGGTTGTATGAAAAAAGCAATGACCTATTGCTGTTTACTGTTTTCAGAACCTCTTATGATAGGAGCAAGGTTTTCTTTCAGGAATCTGCATATGTTCTTATAGTTGAGTTATGGATGTACAAAACTGCAAATAACACTGACCGCAAAGCGAAGTCTCATGTACTTTGTGCTTGCACTTACACACACATATATACACATACACTCGTACACAGACATTTTTATATATTATTATATTAATGTTATATATGGTCTAACATATAATTGGGTAAATTTATGTGTAGAGGAAAGTTAGTGGCGGGACTTCAGGCTGTCTTTTTATTGTTAGCCTTAGTAAAAAATTTGGGGATTATAAATGGATTATTTGCCTGCTCAATAGTTTCATATCATTTGCTTTATTGTAATAATAGTGTATTATTACTACTTTCTTCTCATTCTGTTCTCTGGGTTTGTTCGTCTGGTGATCCATTATATTCTGTAGAGTTCATGTTGATCTTAACAAGTTGTATCATTCTTTTGGTATTTCCTGGTGTATATTTTCCTTTAAAAAAAAAACCTTTCCTTTTCTTCTTTGCTAGTTACTCAATTCATCCAACAATCTAACTTGTTCAATGTTCAGTCTCTTCTTTCAGGATGTCCTCTGTTAAGCTTACCCACCTAGTGTTTTAACCTTTACAACCCATGGCTTAAATAAATAAGTTGGATATCCAAGGCTTTTCATCATACTATTTAGGGGTTCATTTGGAGTTGGTCTCCAAGTGGGATTAATGTTAAAACAAGGGCTAAGTGTGCAAGTTTGACTAATATATTGGACCATCACATATTTATTATTTATTCTTCCCGTCATGGGTTAAGTGTCAAAAAATTCCATTTTTGAACACCAAAAATTCAGCTTCTAGATTTGAGTGCGCTTTCTTATTTCTTATCTCGGGAAGAATGAACAACAATAGAAAGGGTTCCTGGACACCTCTCCCTCAATTGGCCAGCATCCATAACGAGCTTAGCCTCTTTGGCACATTTGCCATTTGATATAGTTCATCGCAAGAGTGGAGTAAATAATTGCTTTTTCTTATCAACAAAAAAAAAAAAAAGAAATTTTCATTTACTGCCTTATTGTTAGCCTTGAGTTTTGTGCAAGTAACAACAAATTTGGCTGGTCAGCTTAAACTCTACTGTTTGTCTGTATACCATTTTTTTTAGTTCTGCTCAATTTAAGTTTTATATATCTTCAAGGTGTCTACAACTCCTGCTACTATTATTTATTCAGTTTTATATGGGATGGCGTATTGACATGAAGCTTCCTTTGTATTAATTAATAAAATTTGTTTGATATTAATGCGTAGGAGCAAGGGATTTCAGTTCTTACAAAAGCAATTGCAGCTTGTACTGAAGAAATAGAGAAACACAAGGGCAACCTTGTTGTAAAGGAGGCACCCAGAGCAGTAAGTGTCATTTTCTCTTGTTTTCTGTTCATCATATCCTTTTTGCCATCAAACTACAAGATATGCTTTAAATTTTACTCACGATTTAAACGATGATAACCATGAAATAGTTGTATCTTGTAGGATGTATCCCGCAGTTTCTATGCACGTGCGGAGGCTTATCTCCGCATAAACACAAACGAATATGCAGAACGACTTATAACCCTCTGCCATATAAATATTATGCGAATATAACATCCTTTTCCGCAATTGTAGCGGAACCTAGTTCCCGTGATTGAACAGGGTGAACGGGAACTCTCTCACAGCATTTTATGGGAATCATCAAGGAGCTATGGATTGGAGGATATAATAGCGGAATTAGCCACGTGGCCCAATTGAGGGACTACACGTGGCCTAGTCAGGACAAAAGGGAGAATTGCGGGACTGGTCCCCACAATGGACACGCGGCATTGTTCCACTGATCCGTACGAGTCCAACGAATAGGGGATCGACACCTTGCGGTACGGAAAGCACGTGATTCATTATGTGCATGGTACGGAGCTGTCAAGTTCTGACTACTATAAATATCCGGCTCAGATATCGATGTGAGCTGTAGTAACGTACATGCTCCGCTGTTCCCGCAATACTTGTTCTCTCCTTCTTAACTTGTCCCTATTCTCGCTCCTCCTTCTCGTTCCTCTTTAGTGATTCGTGTGTAACGCCTATTACAAGTTTTACCGCTTAAACCCTTTCAAGAACCTACATACTACATTACTCAATTCATCCAACAATCTAACTTGTTCAATGTTCAGTCTCTTCTTTCAGGATGTCCTCTGTTAAGCTTACCCACCTAGTGTTTTAAACTTTACAACCCATGGCTTAAATAAATAAGTTGGATATCCAAGGCTTTTCATCATACTATTTAGGGGTTCATTTGGAGTGGGTCTCCAAGTGGGATTAATGTTAAAACAAGGGCTAAGTGTGCAAGTTTCACTAATATATTGGACCATCACATATTATTTATTCTTCCCGTCATGGGTTAAGTGTCAAAAAATTCCATTTTTGAACACCAAAAATTCAGCTTCTAGATTTGAGTGCGCTTTCTTATTTCTTATCTCGGGAAGAATGAACAACAATAGAAAGGGTTCCTGGACACCTCTCCCTCAATTGGCCAGCATCCATAATGAGCTTAGCCTCTTTGGCACATTTGCCATTTGATATAGTTCATCGCAAGAGTGGAGTAAATAATTGCTTTTTCTTATCAACAAAAAAAAAAGAAATTTTCATTTGCTGCCTTATTGTTAGCCTTGAGTTTTGTGCAAGTAACAACTAATTTGGCTGGTCAGCTTAAACTCGGGGTAGGCTAACTAAACTCTACTGTTTGTCTGTATACCATTTTTTTTAGTTCTGCTCAATTTAAGTTTTATATATCTTCAAGGTGTCTACAACTCCTGCTACTATTATTTATTTAGTTTTATATGGGATGGCGTATTGACATGAAGCTTTCTTTGTATTAATTAATAAAATTTGTTTGATATTACTGCGTAGGAGCAAGGGATTTCAGTTCTTACAAAAGCAATTGCAGCTTGTACTGAAGAAATAGAGAAACACAAGGGTAACCTTGTTGTAAAGGAGGCACCCAGAGCAGTAAGTGTCATTTTCTCTTGTTTTCTGTTCATCATATCCTTTTTGCCATCAAACTACAAGAAATGCTTTAAATTTTTCTCACGATTTAAACGATGATAACCATGAAATAGTTGTATCTTGTAGGATGTATCCCGTAGTTTCTATGCACGTGCGGAGGCTCATCTCCGCATAAACACAAACGAATATGCAGAACGACTTATAACCCTCTGTCATATAAATATTATGCGAATATAACATCCTCTTCCGCAATTGTAGCGGAACCTAGTTCCCGTGATTGAACAGGGTCAACGGGAACTCTCCCACCGCATTTTATGGGAATCATCAAGGAGCTATGAATTGGAGGATAGAATAGCGGAATTAGCCACGTGGCCCAATTGAGGGACTACACGTGGCCTAGTCAGGACAAAAAGGAGAATTGCGGGACTGGTCCCCACAATGGACACACGGCATTGTTCCACCGATCCGTACGAGTCCAACGAATAGGGGATCGACACCTTGCGGTACAGAAAGCACGTGATTCGTCATTTGCATGGTACGGAGCTGTCAAGTTCTGACTACTATAAATACCCGGCTCAGATATCGATGTGAGCTACAGTAACGTACATGCTCCGCTGTTCCCGCAATACTTGTTCTCTCCTTCCAGACTTGTCCCTATTCTCGCTCCTCCTTCTCGTTCCTCTTTGGTGATTCGTGTGTAACGCCTATTACAAGTTTTACCGCTTAAACCCTTTCAAGAACCTACATCCTACATTACTCAATTCATCCAACAATCTAACTTGTTCAATGTTCAGTCTCTTCTTTCAGGATGTCCTGTTAAGCTTACCCACCTAGTGTTTTAACCTTTACAACCCATGGCTTAAATAAATAAGTTGGATATCCAAGGCTTTTCATCATACTATTTAGGGGTTCATTTGGAGTTGGTCTCCAAGTGGGATTAATGTTAAAACAAGGGCTAAGTGTGCAAGTTTGACTAATATATTGGACCATCACATATTTATTATTTATTCTTCCCGTCATGGGTTAAGTGTCAAAAAATTCCATTTTTGAACACCAAAAATTCAGCTTCTAGATTTGAGTGCGCTTTCTTATTTCTTCTCTCGGGAAGTCTACAACTCCTGCTACTATTATTTATTTAGTTCTTATATGGGATGGTGTATTAACATGAAGCTTCCTTTGTATTAATTAATAAAATTTGTTTGATATTACTGCGTAGGAGCAAGGGATTTCAGTTCTTTCAAAAGCAATTGCAGCTTGTACTGAAGAAATAGAGAAACACAAGGGCGAACTTGTTGTAAAGGAGGCACCCAGAAGCAGTAAGTGTCATTTTCTCTTGTTTTCTGTTAATCACTTAATCATATCCTTTTTGCCATCAAACTACAAGATATGCTTTAAATTTTTCTCACGATTTAAACGATGATAACCATGAAATAGTTGTATCTTGTGGCCAAGGTACATAGATGGGATGGGCGACACTCGAACCCCCTGGTTTTTGGAAAATGTCATTTTAGTACCTCTAAATTTCTGAAAAGTACACTATAAAACTGTTTTTGTCTATGATGGCCCCCTTTATTTTTGGTAAAATTTGTACTATGAACCCTTTTTTAAAAATTATTACTACATTATTACTACCTCTATCCCAAATTGAATGACCATTATTGTCCCAAAATAAATGACCTTTTGAAACTTTTCCATTTGTTCCTAAAATTTTGAAAGTGAATAGCAAGAATGTTTATGATTTTTTTTCTCTATTAAAAATCAACATTTTTAAAATGATCCTTAAATTCAAAATGGTCATTCATTTTGGGAAGGAGGGAGTATATGATAAGTATAATTTCCCCCCAAGAAATATTCCCCCCTTTATAAAATTTCTGGCGTCGCTACTGGTTGTATCGGTGGGTTTTTATAATGACATGGTTCTTTGGTATAGGTGACTAGGTGAGTGAACGTAGATTTATTACTTGCTGAGCGGATGGCTAAGCTAGGCCAAGACAACTAGGAGATTGAAGGAGATCAAGACAGCGAAGAGGAGGAAGATACAGGGATGGGCGGGCGACATTGATTTGGAGACCTTCAATGAATGAAGTGTTAGAACATGGATTGCAAAATGCGTATACTTAGTAAATATACGTAAACGTTTAGACGTACATGTTTAAATCGTAAATATAATGTTGTATAAAGTAAAGAAATTAATCAATGTGTAGAATTTCCGAAGTAAAAAATTACCTATTTATGATGGACAAAAGGTAACATTTTTACTACTTCATATGAAAAGGGGTGGTCCCTAAATGAAATGCCCTTTGGTTTTCTATGTATAGAAGCTTTTCATCAGTCTTGAAACACATAATTTATTTACATATACTCTCAACATAATCTGAGTTTATAAGTGAAGACATTATCATTTAGAAGAATTACTTCTCCCTCCTTATTCTTTCTTCTTGTCTTCGACATTAAGGCATACATGAATTCGTTAGGTATTACGCTTTCGCTCTCTATTTCTTTTCTCATTCTTATTCAAGATTTGAGTATGGTTTAGCTCTCTATTTCTTTTCTCATTCTTATTCAAGATTTGAGTATGGTTTAGGTATAACGGAATAGAAATATTTCAACAATTGGCATCAGAGCCTACTCATGTTCTTGATTAAGTTTGAGTTCATGATAACATGTTTTGCTTTACTTTATGTTGAATTCATTATGTTTTAATATTGTTTAATCACTCTAATTTATTCATAGGGTGTTAATAATTTTATCCAGTTTAAAATCTGAAAGGATTGAAAGTTTTGGCTTAAAATACAAAATTCATCAAAAGGGACAATGAATATTGCAAGATTATCCCATTGACACAACAGAGCGTTGTATGACACACGACCGCGCTGGATCTACTTGTATTCATGTCTGTATTGCAAGAGTATCCCATTGGCACAACACAACAGAGCGTTGTACGGCGCACGACCGTGTTGGATCTACTTGCACTGATCATGTCCGGACGGACCCTCGGTCGAGCACCATTGAACAAAGTGATGAATTTTTCTGGAAAGGCATGCTCGGCCAAGTCATTACTTGTGCTCGACCGAGCGCCACCTCTTTGCTCGGTCGAGCACCTCCTTGACTCGGCCGAGCACCATTGGACATAATGTTGTGATTTTCTGGACATGCCTGCTCGGCCGAGTCATTGATTATGCTCGGCCGCGCCACCTGCAGATTCAACATTCGATTTTAAGCAAAAACATTCATTTTTCAAACATTTCTTTCTTTGTGATTAATTATATGCTTAAACAACTTCATAAATTTTTTAAATAATATTGTCGCCAAAGTGATTTACGTTATTTAGATCCGAAGTTGATTGAGTGATGAATGTATACTTTAATATGTGAATAAAATGAATTTTCCAAAGAAAATCGTTTATTTGACTAAATCTATACATTCATTGGGTAACAAGTAAGAAAACATCAGTTTGTTTTATTAAGTACTTAAATCGGCTCAAAGGAAGATTAAGTATTTGATTAAAACATTGTTTGATTTCTTGGTTATCTAAAGATAATTATATTTGAGTCAAACAATCCAAAGATTAGTTTTGATGTCATAGTAATTATATTATAGATGGAAATCTTTTGATATGATTAATCACTGTTTATATGTAGTTACTTATACATGTTTTGTATTTCATTCTTGTTCTTGACCCAACATATTTACTAAATGCTTCGTCTTTAACTGCTGCAATGAACAATGTTCCGATGCTTTTAATGAGACTAATTTTAAAACTTGGAAAAACAAAATTACAATGATCTTGGGCTGTATGGACATTGATCTCGCATTAAGGGAACCAAGTCCAGCTCCTCTCACTGATAAAAACACTCAAGAAGATCGCTTGAGTGTTGAGAGGTGAAACCGTTCCAACCGCGTGAGCCTAATGATCATGAAAAATGCCGTCCCAGAAACATTCTTGAATAGCATTTTCTGAGGACGTCAATGCTAAGGGTTTTATGGATACCCTTGAAGAATGCTTTGCAAAAAGCGAGAAATCGGAAACAAGTGCTTCCGGGTAACAGAAACTTAAGGGAGTACATTCTTGAAATGTTTCATCTCTCGACAAAACTAAGGGCACTTAAGTTAGAGATTTCGGAAGATTTACTTGTGCACTTAGTTTTGATCTCTCTTCCTCCTCAATTTGGTCACTTTGAAGTGACCTATAATTGTCAAAAGGACAAGTGGTATATTAATGAACTTATTTCACATGTGACACAAGAGGAGGATAGGATGAAACAAATCAAATCGGAAAGTGCTCACTTAGCATCTACCTCTTCTCATGGGACTAAGAAAAAAGGGAAGAAAATTGCGATTGCAAATAAGAGGCACAAGGGATCATCCAATGATCAAAAGGTTAAGAAGTGCTTCTTTTGCAAGAACCCTGCTCACATGAAGAGCGACTGCCCTAATTATCATACTTGGCGTGTTAAGAAAGGTATGTCATTTGGCCTTATTTGTACTGAGGCAAATTTGGTTTCAATTCCTACATATACATGGTGGTTGGATTCTGGTGCAACAACTCATATAAGTGTGTCTATGCAGGGTTGCCAGAATTACCAAAGCCCTAGCGAAGATGAGAAATACATCTATATGGGAGCTGGGAATTCGATTGAAGTAATAGGCATAGGGACCTTTAGATTATTACTAAGTACTGGATATTATTTTGTGTTAAATAATACATTCATTGTACCATCCTTTAGGCGGAATTTGATATCAATCACAGTTTTGGACAAGGAAGGTTATTCTTGTTCGTTTGGTAATAATAAATGTGATATTTATTTCAATTCTAAAGTTGTTGGCACTAGTACTTTATCGTTTAGTGATAATCTTTATTTACTTGACACAGTCAAGTCATTTAATGAGTCTCATGTTAATGAAACCAAAACTAAAGACACAAAACGAAAGTTATCAAGTGAAAAATCATACACCTTATGGCATAGGCGTTTAGGTCATATCTCCAAAAGGAGAATTGATAAGCTTGTGTCAGAAGAAATCTTAAATAAACTTGATATTCCGGATAAAAACTTTTGTATTGAATGCCTTAAAGGAAAATTTACAAACACCAAAGGAAAAGAATCCTTGAGAGCATCAAATGTCTTAGAACTAATTCATACGGATATTTGTGGACCATTCACTACCCTTTCAGGGAATGGTCAACAATATTTCATTACGTTCATAGATGATTATTCTCGTTATGGATACATTTATTTGCTTCATGAAAAGTCTCAGTCATTGGACGTTTTCAAGTTTTTCAAAGCAGAAGTTGAAAATCAACTTGGAAAGACTATTAAGAGCGTTAGATCCGATCGTGGTGGTGAATACCGGTTGAAATGACGGTTTGGGTGAACAACGTACGGGTCCTTTTGCTCGCTATCTTGAAGAGTTTGGGATCGTCCCTCACTATACCATGCCGAGCAAACCTAGCATGAATGGTGTAGCGGAGAGACGTAATAGAACTCTTAAGGATATGGTAAGAAGTATGATTTCTTGTACTTCTTTACCTCACTCATTATGAGGCAATGCATTAAAAACCGCAACTTATGTTCTCAATATAGCTCCTTCAAAGGCTACGACAAAACTCCTTATGAAATCATGGATGAATAAGAAATCGTCCGTAAATCATTTTCATGTATGGGGTTGTCCAGCAGAAGATAGGCCTTATAGGCCTAATGAAGGCAAACTGGACGCTAAGACCGTTAGTAGTTACTTTGTAGGGTATGATGAGAGATCCAGGGGATATAAATTTTATGACCTGAAAACTAGAACCTTTTTGAAATGGGAAATGCTAGGTTTGTTGAGGATATTGAATTTGGAGGGGAAATTAGGAATAGTTTTGAATTTGAAGAGGAAGAAGAATACATTTCTATACCTCTTCCCATAATTCCTATTGAAAATCAAGTACTTATACCTGAAATTCAACAGGAACATACAATTCAAAACAATATAGAACCTCCTATAAATGTAGAACAACATGAAAATATTGTTAATGAGGATCAAATTCAACAACCTCAAAATAAGAAAAACCAGTGCCCTTAAAAAGGTCTAATAGAGTAAGAAGAAGTGCGATTCCGGCTGATTATGATGTGTATCTTGCCGAGAATGAGGAACATTTAGACTTAGTGGGAGATGAACCATTCACCTTCCATGAAGCCATTAATATTCCAAATTCTCATAAATGGATCGATGCCATAAATGAAGAGTTAAAATCTATGAAAGACAATGACGTTTGGGGCCTTGTTCCATTGCCTAAAATGTGAAACTCATCGGATGTAAATGGATCTTTAAGACCAAAATGGATTCACAAGGTAATGTGGAAAGATATAAAGCTCGTCTTGTTGCTAAGGGATTCATTCAAAAGGATGACATTGATTGTAAAGAAATATTTTCACCGATATCCTCTAAAAACTCTTTTAGGATCATTATAGCACTAGTAGCACATTTTAATCTTAAGCTTCATCAAATGGATGTAAAGACGACTTTTCTCAATGGAGACATTAAGGAAACAATCTATATGAAGAAACCAGAAATGGTGACTGATATAGATCAAACTAATCAATTAGTTTGTAAACTTAAGAAATTCATTTACGGGCTCAAGTAAGCTTCTCGTCAATGGTACTTAAAGTTCAATCAAGTAATTCTTTCATTTGGTTTTGAAACGAATCTTGCTGAAGATTGTGTGTACCATAAGTTCAGTGGGAGTAGATTTATAATTTTGGTCTTATATGTGAATGATATTTTACTTGCTAGTAATGATAAAGACCTTCTTAAGAAAATCAAGAAATTTCTTTCAAACAAATTTGAAATGAAAGATTTTGGTGAGACGTCTTTTGTATTGGGAATCCAAATTCATCGTGATCGTTCACGAGGTTTTTTAGGATTATCACAAAAGGGCTATATAAAGAAGATATTACAAAGGTTTGGCATGGAAAATTGTAAACCACATAACATCCCTGTTTCTAAAGGAGATAAATTAAGTTTAAAGCAATGTCCTAAAAATTATATAGAATCCAAGTTTATGGAAAATATCTCTTATGCATCGGCAGTAGGAAGGTTAATGTATGCGCAAGTCTGTATTCGTCCAGACCTTGCATTTATTGTTGGGATGCTTGGTAGATACCAAAGTAATCCGGGGAGATAACATTGGGTTGTAGCCAAAAGAGTGATGAGATACCTACAAAACACTAAGGACTACATGCTTACATATACAAAGTCGGATCATCTTGAGATCGTTGGGTATTCCGATTTCGATTTTGCTGGATGTCAAGATAGTCGAAAATCGACGTCCGATTATGTCTTCACATTAGCCGGTGGAGCAATATCTTGGAGAAATGCCAAGCAAACATTTGTGACTTCCTCTACCATGAAAGCCGAGTTTTTTGCTTGTTACGAAGCATCCAAACAAGCTATATGGTTGCATAAATTCATCGAGGGACTGCGAATTGTCAATGGTGTTGAAAAACCGCTCAAGTTATATTGTGACAATCGGGCTGCAGTGTTGCATTCTAACAACAACAAGAGTTCATCTAGATATCAAATATCTTGTTGTTAGAGAAATAGTACAAAATGGACAAATAGAAATACAACTTATAGGAACAAACTCCATGTTAGCGGATCCGTTTACTAAAGCGTTATCTCCTTTAGAGTTTCACGAGCATACCGCTCATATATGGGTGTAACAACTTTTGATAACATTTAATATAGTGGGAGTTTGTGTTGTACTTTCAATTTGATTATTTTATGTCTATTTATTATTGATCTCATTTGGTTAAGTAGGACTAGTTGGAGGAATATATATACATGCTTCAATATATTCATCAATTTTCCATGCTACACATCTATACTTAATCTATGTCATTTAGTTGGATATATATATATATATATATATATATATATATATATATATATATATATATATATATATATATATGTGTGTGTGTGTGTGTGTGTGTGTGTGTGTGTGTGTGTGTGTGTGTGTGTGTGTGTGTGTGTGTGTGTGTGTGTGTGTGTGTGTGTGTGTATGTATGTATGTTTGTGTGTGTGATTAATGTGGGTTTAGTTGTGAATCAATTACAACGACTGCCCCTTTAGTCCTTATACTTATAAAACTAATGGACAAGATTATTGAATGACAATAAAGTATACATAAGGATTGTCATTTACATTATAAATATGATTTTAGAAGGGTTTATTAAGTATAAACACATGTTTGGGCAATCCAAGTGGGAGATTGTTAGAACATGGATTGCAAAATGTGTATACTTAGTAAATATACGTAAATGTGTAGACGTACATGTTTAAATCATAAATATAATGTTGTATAAAGTATAGAAATTAATCAATGTGTAGAATTTCTGAAGTAAAAAATTACCTATTTATGATGGACAAAAGGTAACCTTTTTACTACTTCATATAAAAGGGTGTGGTCCCAAAATGAAATGCCCTTTGGTTTCCTATATATAGAGGGTGTGGTCCCTAAATGAAATGCCCTTTGGTTTCCTATATAAAGAGGCTTTCCATCAGCCTTGAAACACACATTTTATTTACATATACTCTCTACATAATCTGAGTTTATAAGTATAGGCATTATCATTTAGAAGAACTACTTCTCCCTCCTTATTCCTTCTTCTTGTCTTCAACATCAAGACATACATAGATTCGTCAGGTATTACGCTTCCGCCCTCTATTTCTTTTCTCATTCTTATTCAAGATTTGAGTATGGTTTAGGTATAACGGAATAGAAATGTTCCAACATGAAGTCCATCGTAATATACTCACATACTCTTGCAGGAATCGGAAGTGGTTGTAACAAACCTGCAGGAGTAGCAGCCAAAGATTCTAAAGCCTTCATTTTATTATTGTAAAACTAAATATTTAGAAAGTGGATAAAAAGAATATTTATTAATCTTTACGATTAAATGTATGAAAGCACACACATTTTTAGAGAGTTTTATCCATTAAAGTTCAGACATTCAAATTGAGACGGAGGAGTATTATTATTTTTTATTTTTATCAAAGTTTAGTCAAGTTTGACCACAAAATAAAATTTTATACACTAGGAGAAATAAGATTCTTACTTTTTTTTTTTCTCTTTTGGTTCTGTCTGAGAATAACGTTCTTAGTTGATTTATTCATTAAAATGGGTGGTGAAATCCTCTTGCCATACTCTCAATAATAACTTACTTACTATTATCTATCAACTTTATCCCTGCTACTTTAATTTTATAATCACATTTAAAAAAAAAGTATAAGTCAAATTAGAAACCTTTGTGGATGGAGGGAGCAACATTTTAAACCGAGGGTATTAGGGGTGTAAATAGTTAGATCTCGACCAATTTACAGTTCGAACCACTAGTTGTCGGTTTGGGAAAATTTCATACCGAATCGAACCGAACCAAATCGCCATGGTTTGGTCCGGTTTGGTTCAAACCGTGATTCAGTTATATGGTTCAAACCGTAGTTCGGACTACAATCCAAACCATGGTTTACATTACGATTTAAACCATGATTCAAATCGTGATTCAAACTATGCTTTATATTGCAACTCATTATCAATTTTGTTTAAATTTTTCGTAATCACAAAGGAAGAGCGAGGGTTACATGAGTTGAAGAGAAAAGTCGAAGGAAGAGATAGACAAGAGGAAAAGAGAGGCCGAAGAAAGAAAACACACTATACAATGTCGATCGTGCAAATAACTTTAAATGTCTAGAAAAAAAAGAAAAAATCGTGGTCGAGAAACTTATAGTAGCTAAAGCCGTTGAAATTTTGACTTTGTCCATTGAAAACCAGTTTTGTTCTTAATAGACTATGAAGAAGAAAAAGAATAATTGAAAGAAAGGAAATCAATTTAGTTATTCGACCAAATTTGATTTATGCATATTCAATGATCAGAATTAGCCGGGAATATATAGCTCGGAGATGTAAAAGAAAAGCAAGTTGGTTATGTATCACAACGACGATAAAAAATGATAAAATTAATATTGAATAAGATGCAAAATGGGGATTAGAATTAGTATGATAATGTAGGATATTTTATTGATCTAACGATAAATATTACTCAAAATATAAATATATGATTAATATATATGGAATGATGGTTCGATCTAGTGGTTTGATCGGATGGTTTATGGTTTGATTTGGTGGTTCGGTTACGGTATGATGTTATCAAACCACAATTTAGCTTGGTTAGGTATGAGAAGGCTAGATCACATACCAAATTGAACCATGTAGTTTGACACTTTTTGACACCGAGCCAAACTATTTGTGGTTAAAACTTGAATCAAATCATATAAATTAGTTTAATTCGATTTCAAATCGCGGTTTAAAAAGAAACTTAATCATCCGCATCCGCAGAGGTATAGAGAGAGAGCCTATTAAGGGAATAAATTCCACTTCAAATCTCTAAAACCCTAATTCCACATATCCGTCACAGACAAAGAAAACGCCTGCGCTGAAATTCGTCTTTCAAATCCTCTTCAATTCATCTGGATTGCAGACCCAAAACCCTAATATCCCAATTTCTCTAATCCTCCAACAACAATGGCGTCCGATCCCCCAAATCTCGAGTGTCGTATGTACGAAGCTAGGTTCCCAGACGTAGATATGGCGGTCATGATTCAAGTCAAGAGTATCGGAGAGAGTTGTGCATACGTTTCCCTTCTCGAATACAATAACATCGAGGGTATGATTCTGTTATCGGAGCTTTCGCGGCGCCGTATTCGTAGTATTCAGAGCTTGATTAAGGTCGGTAGGACTGAACCGGTGATGGTGCTTCATGTTGATGAAGAGAAAGGGTATGTGAATCTGAGTAAGAGGAGGGTTTCGGAAGAGGATATTCAAATTTGCGAAGATAGGTATAATAAGAGTAAGCTTGTTCATTCGATTATGCGTCATGTTGCTGAGACTATGGAAATTGATCTTGAGGTATGCTTTCAATTTTTATTATTCAATTTGCTTACTTTTTCTGTTTTAGATTTGTTTTATTGGGATAGAAATTGTTTGGATGGAGTTTTTCAGTTTGGGGTTTTCATTTGTATATTTGGTGTTGCCTTTTTCAACTTGAATTGGGGATACCAATAATCAATATTCAATTTGGCCACTTTAAGATGGGACTTAACATATTTTTGGTTTGTTTAGGAGCACCACAAGTAAATATTTTTGATTGCCCTTTATATGTCTTGCAGGATAGTTGTGAGGCAAAGTAGGGATTATGTTGGAATCTTTGGCACGCCTAAAAATATGTCTTTTATAGAAAGGCTTGATTGTTAAATGACTGTTGTAGATTGTTTGATTTTTCGTTCAATTGTACTAAAGAGTTCCTCCCTTTATCTCAAAGAATCCATATTTTTCACCTCAATTATGAGAGGTACAAAAGTACCCTTAAATGTAAGCATTTATAGGAAAGTTACCTCCGTACTAAAGCAGCTACATGGAGTAAAGTGAGATGTTAGAAACATTTACTAATTGATTTATAACGTTTCTATCTAAGTTCAAAATCCCAAATAGGAAAATAGGAATTTTGAGTGACAAGAAGTCTGCAAGAATGCTTGTTGGTTGCTTTATGGCGTGTCTGAACAGTTTGGCATTTCCGGTTTAAGTCAATAAACACTAATAATACCCTCTGAACTTGTATTTTGCTCAGTGCTCTAAAAAAGGGGCTAAGCGTTGCGATTTTCCATTAAGCGGCCAAATTAGGTGTTAGGCGGTCTAGGCGGCCTGGACCGATTAGGCGGGCCTAGGCGGTTTTAGGCGGGCCTAGGCGGTGGCGGTCTGAATGTTTTTTTTTGGTTGCCCTAAAATTAATTCGTTTTACAAGGATTGAAAATGAACACAAAATACACAATCGTGGCTTAGTCTCAGACACTCTCAAATCTCAAGTGAAGATCCCATTAGTTGCTCACTCTTTAAGTCTTTTTTCTTTAACAATGTTTAAAACCAAACTTTTATTACATATTTTTGTTCAAGCAACAAGGTTGAATTTGACTTGACTTTAGTTTATATTGTGGATGATGGGATACATTTATGATTTTCATATTCGCTACAATTTTTGTGTCTAAATTCTCGGCCCCACATACCCCTAGGCGCTAGGCCCGGGAGTCCGCCACATAGCGATTTTTAGAACCTTGATTTTGCTGTTTGAGAAAGAGAGATTCAGTATTGAAATAATTTTGCATTCTAATGCATCTCAACCATGAAGAAGCGAACAAGAGAATCAGAGTATGGGTTCATGCACAATTGAGAGTTAAGTGTAGTCATGTGCTTTTGGATGAGCAGTGCTGCCAGAGTGCCATTGTCTGAATGTTCAGACAAGAAGGTTGAACACAAAAGATTACGAAGAAAACATCCTTTATAAAGATAAGAGGTCAAGACCTAACAGTATTGGAAAATTTCCAAAACAAGGGATAATTTATTTTTAACTATACTCCCTCTATCCCACTACAATCTAAACACTCACTATTTGCACGGAATTAAGGAAAAATGTTAGTGGAGTTGGTGTTGTGAGTATGAAGAGTGAGGTAGGAGAGAGAAAATGGGGTAGGGAATAATAATGGAATTGTTGTTGTGAGTATGACATGTGGGTCCCATTAATATAAAAATAATAAAACATTTCCATTTTAGGAAGTGTGTAGTTTGTAGTGGGACGCTTTATGAGGAAAGTGTGTAGTTTGTAGTGGAACGGAAGGAGTACTTTTAAAAAAAAAATCTATAGAAGGTGCTTGTGAGTGACTGCATACTTAAAACAATATTGATGGATCATTTGCTTACGCTAGCTTGGTCACCTACGTTTGATTTTCTTGACCTTGTAATTGCTACTATGCTTATAACAATAACCATGATACAAGCTGATTGAATGCTTATTTATTTTTCTGGCAGGATCTGTATATCCATGTTGGCTGGCCTTTATATAAAAAATACGGTCATGCTTTTGAGGTGGGTTTGTGAATCAGACTTTGAAGATAATTATTTTTCATCAATTAGCAGTATTTGATTTGTATGCTTTATTCTTTATTGTTTTAATGGGTCACAGGCATTCAAGTTAATTGTCACCAATCCTGATTCCATTCTTAATTCTCTCACCCGTGAAGTTAAAGAAACTGGTCCTGATGGAGTGGAGGTAAATTTTGTTTAGTTAAGATCTTTGAGCTGCCTTATTTGTTTGTTTGAGAGTTTTCCTCACGGAACCTCTCGTCATGTAGGTGACAAAGGTGGTTCCAGCCATGACAGAGGAAGTTAAAGATTCCTTGGTTAAGAACATTAGGAGAAGAATGACTCCCCAACCTTTGAAGATTCGGGCTGATATTGAGATGAAATGCTTTCAGTTTGATGGTGTTCTTCACATTAAGGTGCATATAATTTTCTATCCTATCATTAGGAATCTGATTCAAACAGTACCATTTTTTACGTGTTTGATCTCCCTCTAGGACGCGATGCGGAAGGCCGAAGCTGCTGGGAATAAGGACTGCCCGGTAAAAATTAAGCTGGTTGCTCCTCCATCTTATGTGCTTATCACACAAACTCTTGACAAGGTAGCTTCAAGAGTTCTTATTACTAACTCTTTCTATTTTTGTATCAATCTCAAATTTGTTTTATAGTGTACTACTCCCTCCGTCCCGGAGCTTAATTCACAAACACTGTTTGCACAGGTTTTAAGGAGGGAGTATTATATTGAAAATGTTGTGAGTGTGAAAATAAAATAGGAGAGAGAATGAGTGGAGGGAATAGTAAATTATAATGGTGTTGTGAGTATTAAAATAATGTAGGAGAGAGAATGAGTGGAGGGAATGGTAAAGATTCATTTCCATTTTAGGTAAGTTTTAAATGTGTGAAGTAAGTTTTGGGACGCCCAAAAAGGAAAGTGTGAAGATTGTTCTGGGACGGAGGGAGTATATTCTTTTGGTATGCCCAGTGTTAAGGTTTGCTAGTGAGCAATTGTATTTCGTACATCTCGGCTTGTTAATCATGAAGCGCATTATTCATCCAAGAACAGATGGTTCTTGTAGACAATCTCCTAAATTGAAGGGGTAAAAATGATAAAATTTAGAAGTAGCACAAATGTCATTTTCATACATTTGAAGGTGGAAAAAAATGACACAACCTCAAAATCAAGGGGGTCGATTGACCACCATGGCTTGGCCGCTTAGCCACTGAATAGAAGAATGAGAAACAGAAAAGATGGATGCCCTTGGCTGTATGAAAGAAGCAATGACCTATTGCTGTTTACTGTTTTCAGAACCTCTTATGATAGGAGCAAGGTTTCCTTTCAGGAATCTGCATATGTTCTTACAGTTGAGTTATGGATTTACAAAACTGCAAATAACACTGACGGCAAAGCGAAGTCTCATGAACTTTGTGCTTGCGCTTGCACACACACATATTTATATATTATTATATTAATGTTATTATATATGGTTAACATATAATTGGATAAATTTATGTGTAGAGGAAAGTTAGTGGCGGGATTTTAGGTGGTCTTTTTATTGTTAGCCTTAGTCAAAAATTTGGGGATTATAAATGGATTATTTGCATGCTCACTAGTTTTATATCATTTGCTTTATTGTAATAATAGGGTATTATTACTATTTTCTTCTCATTCTGTTCTCTGGGTTTGTTCATCTGGTGATCCATTATATTCTGTTGAGTTGATGTTGAACTTAACAAGTTGTATCATTCTTTTGGTCTTTCCTCATGTATATTTTCCTTAAAAAAAAAAAAAAAACCCTTCCCTTTTCTTCTTTGCTAGTTTCTCAATTCATCCAACAATCCAACTTGTTCAATGTTCAGTCTCTTCTTTCAGGATGTCCTCTCTGTTAAAGCTTACCCACCTAGTGTTTTAACCTTTACGACCCATGGCTTAAATAAATAAGTTGGATATCCAAGGCTTTTCATCATACTATTTAGGGGTTCCTTTGAAGTGTGTCTCCAAGTGGGATTAATGTTAAAACAAGGGCTAAGTGTGCAAGTTTGACTAATAAATTGGACCATCACATATTTATTATTTATTCTTCCCATCATGGTTAAGTGTCAAAAATTCCATTTTTGATGACCAAAAATTTAGCTTCTAGATTTAAGTGCACTTTCTTATTTCTTCTCTCGGGAAGAATGAACAACAATAGAAAGGGTTCCTGGACACCTCTCCCTCAATTGGCCAGCATCCATAACGAGCTTAGCCTCTTTGGCACATTTGCCATTTGATATAGTTCATCATGAGAGTGGAGTAAATAGTTGCTTTTTCTTATCAACAAAAATAAAAGAAATTTTCATTTTCTGCCTTATTGTTAGCCTTGAGTTTTGTGCAAGTAACAACTAATTTGGCTGGTCAGCTTAAACTCGGTGTAGGCTAACTTACCTCTACTGTTTCTGTCCATATACCTTTTTCTTAGTTCTGCTCAATTTAAGTTTTATATATCTTCAAGGTGTCTACAACTCCTGCTACTATTATTTATTTAGTTTTTATATGGGATGGCATATTTACATGAAGCTTCCTTTGTATTAATTAATAAAATTTGTTTGATATTACTGCGTAGGAGCAAGGGATTTCAGTTCTTACAAAAGCAATTGCAGCTTGTACTGAAGAAATAGAGAAACACAAGGGCAAACTTGTTGTAAAGGAGGCACCCAGAGCAGTAAGTGTCATTTTCACTTGTTTTCTGTTAATCATATCCTTTTTGCCATCAAACTACAAGATATGCTTTAAATTTTTCTCACGATTTAAACGATGATAACCATGAAATAGTTGTATCTTGTGGCCAAGGTACATAGATGGGATGGGCGACATTCGAACCATTTGATTTTTGGAAAATGTCATTTTAGTACCTCTAAATTTCTGAAAATTACACTATAAAACTGTTTTTGTCTATGATGTTCCCCTTTATTTTTGGTAAAATTTGTACTATGAATCCTTTTTTAAAAATTACTACTACCTCTGTCCCAAATTGAATGACCATTATTGTCCCAAAATAAATGACCTTTTGAAACTTTTCCATTTGTCCCTAAAATTTTGAAAGTGAATAGCAAGAATGTTTATGATTTTTTTTTTCTCTATTAAAAATCAACATTTTTTAAATGACCCTTCAATTCAAAATGTTCATTCATTTTGGGATGGAGGGAGTATATGATAAGTATAATTTTCCCCCAAGAAATATTGACCCCACTTTATAAAATTTCTGGTGTCGCTACTGGTTGGCTACTTGTTGTATCGGTGGGTTTTTATAATGACATGGTTCTTTGATATAGGTGAGTGAACGTGAAGATTTATTACTTGCTGAGCGGATGGCTAAGCTAGGCCAAGACAACGAGGAGATTGAAGGAGATCAAGACAGCGAAGAGGAGGAAGATACAGGGATGGGCGACATTGATTTGGAGAAGCAAAACTCGGAAGAAATTTAGGGTTACTTCGGTAATTTTGTTTTGTTGATTTGAGTTGTATTCCTCCGGCCTAGCATTTGAATAGGGTTTCTAAACTTTTAACTTAAATACAGCATTATCACCTTCCAATAGCTATTTTGATTTTTGACGATTCAAAATTTAACCTATCTTACCATGTGTTCTTCGTTAAGTTGGTAACGAGACTGGTCAATTTACGCGTTAATGCACTGTTATCTCTCTTTCGCCCTCCTCCGTTGATGTGTTTGTTTGCAAGAGCATAATGGCAATGTTTGGTAACTATTAAGGTGGATTTTGTGGGTAAACTGTGGCTGGTGTTGCTGTAATTTGTGTGTATTAGGAGTGTGAGGTGTATCCAGAAAGAAAGAAAGAAAGAAAGAGGAACAAATAAGTGGTACGAATTCATGATTGATGTATCAACTTCAACAAAGAATACTTTTATGCATGTGCCTAGCCCTATGCCCTATGGTCCAACATAATTTTGGGGACAATCTAGAACTAAGTGGAATCCCTAGTCACTGCAAAAGCAAGCAAACAAGATGGACTAGCATGCTATGGATTCATGTATTCTGTTGGGGGAGTATTCATATCTTGGTCAGTTTGATCTGAAGGGTATGATTGTTTTTTAAGCACCGCTCTCTTGTCAAAAAGGACCGACTCTCTCGACTCTCTCGCCAAAAAGGACCGTCGGAAGGGTAGAGTTGTCTTTTAAGCCTACTCTTGCCAAAGGGACCACCAAAAGGGTCGCATTGTCTTTTAAGCTCACTCTCTCACCTAAGCGACTACTAGAAGGATATGATTGTTTTTTAAGCACCGCTCTCTCACCAAAAGGGACCACTAGAAGGGTAGAATTGTCTTTTTAGCCCCCTCTCTCGCCAAAGGGACTACCGGAGGTAGGAAGAGATCACAATATTTTGGGGGAAACTAGTTTCTCCCTAGGTTATAAAAAGTCCTGTTTTTTTAAACTGTTCCTATATTCGTCAAATATTTGCAAGTTGAAAAAAATTGGACTTTTTATAATTTATGGAGAAACTGGGTTCTCCCAAGACTTGCTCGGAAGAGATTACCAGACTATTAGTTTGACTATACACGATTATTAAGAAAAAGTAAATGTTGTGAGCATGATCTTCCGAGAGGGAGGGATTATAATGATACATGTGGCACTTAATTAATTTGTCAAACTTTTTAAAGTAATATTATGCTTTATTATTATGATTATTATTGAAAACATATCATGTTTTAGGTCGACCAAAAAAATAAAGTATTTTAATACTTGTATGAGACTATAAAAAATATAATACCAACAAGATCAATCAATTATTTTAATTTATGTGAAGAAATATCCAATTTTTTTATTTTTTTGGCCATAACAACGTGGCATTGTCATTGTCATTGTCTATGACCGACCATCATCTTTCAATATCACCCTCATAATCCTCTTGGAAAAATTGTTCTCACTATTTGGACCCAAATTGTATTCTCTCTCTTTTTGTGGACCATTATAAAAATAAATTAAAATTTTTAAATCGGTACTCAATTAATTGTAGGGACATGGAACTGCTACAGTCTACAGAAGAGATGTAGCCACATCACTCTTCTTGCTAGTTGTACCGCTAAAATTAATTGGTCAATAATCACGAAGCATCCAGTTCATCTTAAAAAGATACATTTATATACTCCCTCATCCCTTCGTCCCACTAGAAGCTTCACCATTTTGGGAGTGACACAAGAATTAAGAAAAGTGATGAGTGAAAAATGAATTGTGAGAGGGAAGAAGTGAGTGGGTATGACAAGTGGGACCCACAATTTAAATGTGTGAGGGAAAAAAGTTAGTGAGGTTGACAAATGTGGCCCACATTTATTACCATTTTAGGAAAGGTGAAGCTTCTAATGGGACACTCTTTTGAGTAAAAGGCGAAATTTCTAGCGGGATGGAGGGAGTATAAGCCGTAAACAGCAACGGATCAGATTGGTTACGAAAAGAGTCATGTTGACTGAAGTGATAAGAAAGAAGGCCTACAAAAAGTGGATTTTAGTACCTAACAAAGACAAGTTCTTTTATAACTCTGTTAAATCGGATCAACCAAATCTTAAGAAATCATATTCAAATCAAAGACAAGTTCTTGGCCATAAACAAACCTAAATAAAAGCCTACACAAACTTAAGAATATCCCTTATTTATCTCCTAATTAGATATTTATTCCTCCAAAAAAAATAAAAAAATTACATATAAAATCCATGCAAACTCACTCCATCACTGATTCAAGTACTCCTCTCTTTGCCAGTTATTGATTTAAAGTAGGATTTATGATGGAGATGAATGTTGTTATGATCATCTTCTTGATGTTCTTGACATTCACGACGATTTCGTCTGCGAGAATTCCGATTCCGTTTGACAAGGAATTAGAAAGACGAAACTTACTTGCTAATGGCCTTGGCATGACTCCTCCTATGGGGTATGCTCTCTTTTAACTGTTTGTGTGTGTTTGTTGACCCGTATCTGACAGCTTAAGCTTTTAGATCAGTTGGTAACGTTTTGAGTGTTCATCTTTGTCACTTGAGGATTTTTTTTATTGGACTTCAGATGGAATAGTTGGAATCATTTTGCCTGTAATATCGACGAGACGATGATCAGAGAAACTGGTAAGTTCTTTTGATATTCTTAGATAACGTTTCATTTAACTGTCGGAAAAAGATTTTTTTTTTTTTCCGGAATTTTGAAAGTTGTTATTGATAATATTTATAATAATACGTAGTAATTTGTACTTGGTTAACTTTCTAAACTGTCAATATTTCTGACAGCTGATGCTCTGGTTTCGACCGGACTTTCTAAGCTTGGATATAAATATGTAAACATAGGTACATTTTCTTCTACTTTGCTTTATATTCCATCCGTTTCAAAATAAACTCCATTTTTGCGATTGCCAAACAACTAACTTAAAGATTGAATACTTGCTTTCTTAGATGATTGCTGGGCTGAAATTGTTCGTGATGAAAAGGTTAATCTACTCTCTTTTTTTTTTCGTGTGCTCGGGTTTCTGAATTCTCAAGCTGAAAACGGATACAAAATTTCAGGGTAATCTAGTGCCGAAGAAATCTACATTCCCTTCAGGAATCAAAGCTCTTGCAGACTATGTTCATAGCAAGGGCCTTATGTTGGGAATATACTCTAGCGCAGGGTATGTATAATATTTCAACTTTGCCAATATAATGTTAAACCTCAATATATTGATATGATTTTTCGCTTTGACAACATATTTTGCAGGTATTTTACGTGTAGCAAAAAAATGCCCGGCTCACTTGGTCATGAGGACCAGGACGCGAAAACGTTTGCTTCATGGGTATATATCATTTCTAGTACCTTTTTATTAAGTTATCAATTAATAAAAAAGCCATTTTCAAAAAACTGGACGCCATTATTCTGCAGGGTATCGATTATCTGAAGTATGATAACTGCAACAACGACGGTTCAAAGCCAACAGTTAGGTAATAAGCTCCTTCAAGAAACAATATATACTTCAGCATATATTTACATACATATAAGAATATCCTTTTTCACGTTTAAAGTTCTTGGACTATCTTATAATCAGATGTTCTGGCTATGTTTCTGCAGATTTCCTGTAATGACAAGGGCTGTGATGAACGCAGGCCGTCCGATCTTCTTCTCAATCTGCGAATGGTAATTGTAGTATTAATATATATATTTATCATCTAGTAAAATCAGTTTTTGAAATAGTTTGTTTAACAGATTCGTCGTTTGTGTTTTGTAACAGGGGAGATATGCACCCGGCTTTATGGGGTGCTAGGCTCGGAAATAGCTGGCGAACAACTCAGGATATTAGAGATACGTGGGATAGGTATTCTCTCCGTCTCATAAAAATAGTCTCACTCTCCTTTTTCGTCGGTCGCTATCCCAAACAGATAGTCTCATTTCTAAAAAACTGAATGCAATTTCAAGAAGGTACAAAACACTGAATATAAAAATTTGACTTGTGAAATGCGACTATGTTTTTTTTGGGGACGTAAGGAGTTATATTTATCGTATTTTGTTGTTCGTTTACTTTTTTCGCTTACGTTGATATAAGCATTGATCTTTTGGTTGTGAAACAGCATGTTCTCGAGGGCAGACATGAATGAAGTTTACGCTGAATTTGCTAGGCCTGGCGGATGGAATGGTTTGTACAATCCATTTTCGCCAACAATTTCTTCTAGATTTTAATATATAATTCAGAGAAACTAGGTTTCCTATGATGTTATAACATATCTGAATTCTTCGCGTCTGAACAGATCCAGACATGCTAGAGGTCGGAAATGGAGGAATGACTAATGATGAATACATAACACATTTTAGCATTTGGGCTATCTCAAAAGTACGCATAATCTCCGTCTCTCTCTCTCTCTCTCTCTCTCTCTCTCTCCCGCACACACACTTGGCTTCCTCGAGGATGTGTATTTGTTCATTTTACGACCCATATAATCTGCAGGCGCCGCTTCTCATTGGTTGTGATGTGAGAAATGCTACAAAGGAAACAATGAAAATTATCAGCAATAAGGAGGTTATTGCAGTTAACCAAGGTGAGAAAAACACCTATTTATTCGTTAGCTCATCCAAGAATGTTAGTTTTCGTTGGGCCTTAGATAACTGACGTTAATTCTGTCATGAACATTCAATATATAGACGCACTAGGCGTTCAAGCCAAGAAGGTGAGGATGGATGGAGATCTTGAGGTTTGGGCAGGGCCGTTAACGAAGTATAGAGTGGCGTTACTTCTTGTTAACCGTGCGCCTGTCCGTAAACCTATTACTGCACATTGGGACGATATTGGACTTCCTCCTAACACTGTTGTTACTGCACGAGATCTTTGGGAGGTACAACTTTCATACATGTTCTAGCTAGGGTAGTTTCAATTCGGAAAAGTTAGTGACTTGTCACTTATACAACGTACAACAATAACGTTTTTAAATAATGCAATTTATTCGTTAGTACCAGCATGATACAACATACTTTTCCAATTGTTTTCAAATAATGCAACATACTAGTTTTTTAACTTACGACATCAAAAAATTAACGGTCTACCATCATGGCAGCGCCACGTTAGTGACACATCATCAAAGTTAAAGTCAGTGCTGACATAGCTTTGATGTTGCGCTGAAATGGCGCTAACATGGTGGTGTCACACTGTCAGTTCTGTTAATTTTTTGACGCAACAAGTTAAAAACTACTCGTATGTTGCGTTATTTGAAAACAATAGGGATCGTACTTTATGTTATGTTACTAACGAGTACATTACATTATTTGGAAAAATTGCAAAAGTACGTTGCATATGCTGGTCATCGGCCGTTTGAATTTGGGTGCATATACTGAAAATCTTCATCAAAAGTTCAGAACTCAGAAGTTCATTCACGTACCAAATCATCTCTGCATTTTTTTGAGCATTTTTTTTCGCTGTTTTTTTTCAATCTAAATCGGTTAAACAATGGCTAAATATGCAGCACAAGACATTAAAACGAGAATTTGTCGGAAATCTGACGGCGACCATGGATTCTCATGCATGCAAGATGTACATTCTGGAGCCGATATCTTGAGGTTCATCTGAAGCAGGGGCGGACACACCCTTATCCAAGGGGGTGGAGGGGAACCCCCCAAAGTCAAGGTTGACCTGCAAAAAAAAAATAAAAAATAAAAAAATAGTACTAAGTGTACCCCCCACACTTACCAGTTTGCCCACCCCCTTGGCCAAAAACAGACGCTTAGTATGTAACAAACAATTAATTATTTGAAGTTTTTGATTAATGTAATGTGTGAACCCCCTCCATTTTTGTCCTGGGTCCGCCCTTGATCTGAAGATGAATGAAATGTATGTTCTGATGTATTAACAATGAGAGAACTTTCCCTTAATAAACAGATACTATACATTCATGAATAATGTCTTCATCCTTTTCTTTTTCTTACTATATCTATATCTACATATCTAGAGAGAGAGAGAGTGATACGGAAGTTCTAAAAAAGTATTATAATATTCAAGAAGACAGTTTAACCAATAATTTTTTTTTATAATGGTCCACAAAAAGAGAGATAATACAATTTGGGTCCAAATAGTGAGAACAATTTTTCCAAGAGCATTATGAGGGTGATATTGAAAGATGATGGTCGGTCATAGACATTTGTAAACAATACTTAAGAAATTTCATAGTATTGATCTCAGTGTTATAAAAGGCCAGCCTGGGCGCTGCCACGCTGCAGCCACCCTCTCCAACGCCGGCTAAGTTAGCGCCTGTCATTAATCACTAATCTCGACTAGTCCCGCTAGGCGCTAGGCTCCTCCTAACATCCGCCTAGCGCTTTTTAGAACCTTGATTGATCTTCATTGAGACAACACATACGCACACACTCATATATGTTTTAAGAAAGAAATTATTAAAAAGTGATAGAAGCAAGGTTCTAAAAATTGCTAGGCGGCGCTTAGGCGGCGAGGCCGGGCCTAGCGCCTAGAGCGCCTAGGCGGGGCCGAGGCGGGGCCTATGCGGAGCCGCGAATTTATACGCATTTTTATATATATTCCATAGTTTTTGTCCATAGTGACAAATTCAAGAGGATAAATATATAAATCTTGAACAACTCAACTATGGATGGGTGACTATAAATAAAGCAAATAAAGCTGATCATAACTGAAAACATGATTCTTTAAAAGGATTTAACTGTAGATAGAAATTGTCCCAGATTTTTGTTTATAAACATGACATAAATCAAGGGAAATTGACGACGTTCAATATTGAAAGAAATTCTAGTATTCGATGGAGTGAGCGACATCCGAGGGGCCATTTTTTTCGGTTTAAATGTACTTAAAACCTACACAATAGCTTCCTCCAAAAAAAAATTACCTAACAAATTCTGAAAAAGATTACTTCCAAGTTATTATCGAAACATTGAATACTTTTTTCCTTCTTTATATATAAATATATATAAAGAGTTCAATGCTAGAAGCACAAAATAAAGTCACAAAATCCTAATCACAAAATGAGGTGGCGATAATTTATTAGTTGTATCGATAGTAGACCAGCTACATTTTAACTAAAAATACCAATAAAATCATTACAGCTAGGATTTTGGAGCAAGATTTTGTGACTATTTTGTTTCTTTAGTATCTCAAAATATGTATGTATATATTATGAAATCGCTACATTTCAGATTTTCATCGGTAACATTTCTTCTTAGTAAGTGTTACTTTTCAGGCGACGAACAACTTAACTTTTTTGTTTCTGCAAATATGATTTTACATAAAAAATCAAATTCATATCATGATGCTACTACTTCGATTCGTCGAGACACAACAGTGTTTTCAAATTTTTTTCTACTTCAAAATCTCAAGTTATTTCATTTTAAAGTTGTTGAAAGTTTTTTTTTTTAAAAAACATACACGTGACAGACTTTGGACGCGCGGGTTAAGACTTGGCGTGGCGAACCTGAGCGGATGGGTTGGACAACCCGTTTTACGGCGTCTCACCCAAGTTATTGTCATAAAAAAGTAGTTAGTTACGTAGTTTAATAACAAATCATTTCTTATAATATTTTTTCTGAATAGATGTTTATTAAATCAAGGAAAAATAAACATTAATTTAAGACAAAATAAATAAATCTTTGCCATCTCTTTTATATATTTCTATTTCCTAAATAATATTTTCTTTAATTATAATCTGTAAAATAAAATAATAAATTATTTATTAAAAGTTACTAATGAAAATATAATAAATATAAATTAATCAATGTGATTTCACAATGAAAATTTTTAAAACAAGATTGAAATAATATGAAATAATTGAATTTTTTTTTCTGAAAAACCAAAATTGAAATTAATGAGTACTTAGAAATTTCTCTCTATTGTTGTTTCATGACTTTTAAAAGCTCAAAAATGGTGGTATATGTCACTTTCTCTATTTTTACATTTCCACCTATCTCTAAACAAAAAAAAAAAAAAAAAAAAATCAACAATCACTCATATTTTCTCAAAAGTCTTTTCCTAAAATATATTTAATTCTCTAGTTTTTTGTAATAAAACGGTTTTTGATAAAATAAAATATACAATATACTCCCTCCGTCCCGCTAATATCCGCACTAACACTGTTTGCGCGGGAATTAAGGAATATGATATTTTAATAAAATGTTGTGAGTGTAAAAGTAAAGTAGGAGAGAGAATGAGTGGAGGGTGTAATAAATTATAATGGTGTTGTGAGTATTAAAATAATGTAGGAGAGAGAATGAGTGGGGTTGGGTGAATATTTTATTAATATAAAGTTTTCTTTTTGAGAGTGTGCGGATATTAGCGGGACGCCCAAAAAGAAAAGTGTGCGAATATTAGCGGGACGGAGGGAGTATGGTATATGATTTAAAACATGAAAGTTTAAAACATTCCAATCATAAGATGCTCTAAAAATAAAAATGTGATGGACATATTAAATAAATAAATAAAACTGAAAGTAAAATGAGTTAAAACATTCCAATTATAAGTGCATGCAAATTAAACACGTATCTCCAAAGCATCAAGTGTCTTTGCCCCTCTTCTAAATCAAATTGTGCAAAGCTTCTTAAAGAAGCCAATAATTTTCAAAGAGCAATCATAGATTCTAGAAGACTTAGATGATTACGAAAATACCCTTAATGAAATATCGTAAGAACAATTTTGTCATTTGATAGCGACACTTTTGAGCGGGAAAGTCCACTTTCGTACTTTTAATATAGTATAGATTTCTATAATATTGCATATATAATATTATACTCCCTCCGTCCCGCTAATATTAGCACACTTTCCTTTTTGGGCGTCCCACTAATATCCGCACACTCCCAAAAAGGAAACTTTATATTAATAAAATATTCACCTAACCCCACTCATTTTCTCTCCTACATTATTTTAATACTCACAACACCATTATAATTTATTACACCCTCCACTCATTCTCTCTCCACTCATTCTTTTACACTCACAACATTTTATTAAAATATCATATTCCTTAATTCCGGCGCAAACAGTGTTTGTGCTAATACTAATGGGACAGAGGGAGTATACTACTGCATAAAAATTTTCGAGTTATTTCAATTTAATCAAGAAATTGAGGGAAAATGATTTGTCAAAAAAAAAAACTTTCGGGTCAAAGTCTCATATACCTATATACACGTATATACATACATATATGTATATATGTGGGTATATATATATGGAACAATGATCATGTTACGAGTGAAATAATGTCTTCATCCTTTTCTTTTTCTTTTTCTTTTTCGTAATATATACTCTCTCCGTCCCATAAAATCTTACTCATTTTGTTATTTTGGGCGTTTCACTTTAAAGTCACACTTTCTTAAAAAGAAATTTTTTTAATACTTCTTTATTCATGAGACCCACTTGTCATACTCACAACAACTATCCACTTACTATTTTCTACCCCACTTTCTCTCTCCTACCCACTCACAACTCCTACTTTAATAACATTATATATTTCACTTCTTATTTTCCGTTCTCAACAGTAAACGAGTAAGGTAATGTGGGACGGAGGAGTATATATATATATATATATATATATATATATATATATATATATATATATATATATATATATATATATATAATTCCTCCGTTCCGATAATAGCTTCACCATTTTGGTCCGACACGCAAATTAAGGGTGAAAAAAATGTTGTGAGTGTAATAGTAAAATAGGAGAGAGAATGAGTGGAGGGAATAGTAAATTTGAAAAGTGTTGCGAGTATAAAAATGAAATAGAAGAGAGAATGAGTGGATGGAATAGTAAAAATTTTCTGTCATTTTAAAAAAAATAAAATTTTTAACGAAATGCCTTTTTAAAAAATTGATAAAGCTTTTATTGGAATTTTTATTGGAATGGAGGGAGTATACTTCCTCCGTCCGCTTACAAAGTTCACACTTTCTATTTTGGGCGTCCGTTTACAAAGTTCACACTTTATTTCTTTCCTAAAAAGGAAATCTTAAATCACTATTCTCTCCACTCATTCTCTCTCCTACATTATTTTAATACTCACAAACCATTATAATTTACTATTTCCTCCACTCATTCTCTCTCCTATTTTATTTTCACACTCACAACACTTTCAATATAATACTCTCTCTTTAATTAACGTGTAAACAGTAAGTGTGAACTTACTAGGCGGACGGAGGGAATATACTCATTCTTGAGGAGAGACCAAAAACTTCACAATAATGCAAATCCTAGTACTATGAATCTGAATTTTCTTTCAAGAAAGTACAATGATTAGAGTTAGTAGCATTAACAATGTTGAAACTTAGGACGAGAAAAGGAGCTGATATAAATTTCAGTGACAACTCTGTAAAATTTGTGGCCCTAGGTTAACATTTTTTAGGCGAACTTCTTTAATGTAACTTTTAATCAAACAAATAAAAATATGGCCATTATCAATCTAGTAAATAATAATATTTTATTCTAAATAAAAATATGATATAACATAATATACTTGCGTGATACTATATAAACAAATTTCTCCTAGAAACAATATTAATCAAATAAGCAAAAAATAAAACAAATTTTGCAATTTAACAACACACAAAAAATAAATTTTAGAATTTCTTATCTTAAAAAAAACCAAAAATTAATTTGCCTTTGTTTGCTTTGCCTGTAACCACAACTTTTGACAGGCTAAAGTCGCACGCCTACAAATTAAATACCAAGACAAGACTCGGCTACAAAACTGCAGCAAGGCCAAGTCCATGGTCGATCCATCGAAGAACGGTATTTGTTGTGTAATGGTCAAAGACCAGTTTGGGGGTTTGTTTGAATTGTTTGTCGTAATAACTACAGCAAGTAAATAAATGTGATTGTAAACAATTATAAAAGAAAAGCACTTCAGATTTATTTCTGTTCCCGTTTACCAATCCAATATCATCGGTATAATTTCTTTTCGGTCCTCATATTCACTTGATCCGAGATGTATTTCAATCTCTATCTCTTTCTTATTAATGGTTATAAGCAGTGGCACACTCACCTATAACCCTAATTAATAATCAAACCTAACTGGCACAGTCTAGGTTTAGATAATCAATTGATAAAGCTTTAAGAGATTAAGATCAAGAATTTCACTATTCTTTTGCAAATAGAACAAAATCTAGTTTTACCAACTTCTCAATTTACCATGACACATGCATAAATCTCAAAGATGCTACTTGTGAAAAATCCTAATCTGGCACAGACTTAGAATTAAACTAGCAATAAATCAATGACAAGAAAAAAAAGGATGATCAAATCTCAAAAACCCTAGAAAAAGATCTAGCAATTAAAACAAGTAAAACTATGAATAAGGATTAAGGAATAAAGAAATAAATACCTCAATTGAATTCAATAAACGGTTCAAGATTCAAATCTAAAGTAATGGAGTTTAGTTCTCTATGAAAAAGCTCAACTCTCTCTAGAAAAAATAAATTAAAAAAATGAGCCCTAAAACTGAAGTTAAAAGAAGTATTTATATTCCTCCAACTCAAAACCTAAACTAATAATTATAAAAGAATAATAATTATAAAAAAAAAAAGGAAAAGAAATTAAAATTAACATTAAACTCCTTTGTCTGGTCAACTCAAATTGCCCCTCGGTCAACGCCCTTTACTTGGGTCAACACGCCATGATTTACGGCCTTGCAAAATCAATTAAGTTTCTTTATTTCTTTTTTTTTTTCAATTTGGTCCTCCAACTCTTCATGCTGTCATTCTGGTCACTGAACTTTGCTCCAACTGCAATTTGATCCCTGAACTTCGTATATTTTCAATAGAAAACTTCCGCAGGAAAATCATAAACTCACTAAAGATAGTCTCAAAATACAATGATTTTCCTACTAACTCACAAATTCAACATCTACTCCAGGGCCGACCCTTATTAAAGGCAGGTGAGGCCTGGGCCTCAGGTCCCCCTAAATTTGTCTATTTTTTTGGGGCCCCAAAATTTAGGGGCTTAGTGGTAATATATCAGAAGTGAGGGGAAAAATTACTTATACCCCTGAAAAAATACACAAAAACCCCCCCTCAAAATATATAAAAAATTCACCTATATAATGTTCTTAATTACAAAAATCAGTAAGCAACACATTTACACATATCACCCCTCCTGGTCCGATTCGCCCGCAATTCGCCGCTCGAAGACGCCGCACGAAGGTCACGGGCTCACGGCGACGGCGTCGGTCACGGCGCACAGGAAAGCTTCTTAAACATATTTTGCCTTCAGAATTAGGAGGACCTATCCAAGTATTGAATTATTTGAAACATAATAACGGTTGTTTTCCAAACACGAAAATTGCTTACCGAATCATGTTGACTATTCCGGTTACAGTTGCATCAGGGGAAAGAAGTTTTTTGAAGTTTAAGTTGATAAAGAACTATCTTCGAAGCACAATGTCTCAAGAACGTTTGATTACTGATTTTGCTTCTAAATGTGCTAGAAGAGTGACGTTTATGTAATACTTAATTTGTAATATGTCGTATGTGTAAGTACCCCAATCTGGATCACCCTCTTTCGAACACACGGGAAACACTGCAGACTCACACAAACGCAGTCTCGAAGACCCGTGACACTCAAAAACCTCAAAACCCCCCAACCAAACCAAGGGAGGGACCTTTCTGGGACAAAAAAGCACAAAAGGACCTCAGAGGAATTTTTCAGAAATTGGAAAAGCAAATGTGGTCCGTACGGACCTCTTTGTTTCCATGATTACTGAATCCTCTTAAAGTCTAAGATATTCCCTCAAATCCCGAAAGTAATAATTACTCAGCTACATGGTTGGTCCGTACGGACCTTTATGCATGCAAGTTTGGTCCGTACGGACCTTCTTGCTACCAGACATCATCATGGCTGAATCTTCTTAAAGTCCACATATTCCCTCAAATCGAGGAAAACCAAAAACTTGGATTACCTGGAAGGTCCGTACGGACCTTCTTGCACAAATCTGGGTACTATAAATAGAGGGCTCCCCCTCCCTCATTTCACACATCTCCCTCTTCTCTCCCAGCCTTCTGGCACCCCTCTAAGTCCTCTCGAGGCACTCCCGGCCCCTTTCGGATCCTTTCAAGGTCTTTCGAGCTCCCTTGTGGTGCTTCGAAGCCTCTCCGAGCGCTCCCGCGACGCTCCCGCGCTGCTCCGAGGCACTCTCGAGGTACTCTGAGGCCCCTCGTGGTACTCCGAGGCCTTGCCTGGTCTTTCCCGAGGCGTCCCGGCTCTTTCCGAGTCAAAACCGGCGATTCCGGCCCACGCCGAACCTCTGCCCGAGTAATCCCTGCGATCCCAACGCACGCCGAACCTCTGCCCGAGTGATCCCTGCGATCCCAACGCACGCCGAAACTCTGCCCGAGTGATCCCTGCGATCCCAACGCACGCCGAAACTCTGTCCGCAGACAACCGGCTCATCCCGAAGCAATCCCGGTCCGTCCCGGAACACTATTCCATCCTCAAACACTATTCCCTCGCGAAAGACAGACACGAACCAATATTGGTAAGGCTTCCTTCCTACACTATTTCAATACATTTCAATAAAGCAGTGTACAATGTAGACATCCGATACAGCATGCATTTTTAAAAGCACATACACACACACACAACAGTTAAAGAATATAAGGGGTACCGAAAGACTCGTTTTTACGAGGCGACTCGGGTGAGCTCTAATATTCTAATATTCTCTTCCCGAGGAGTCATCTGACCTCCGAACTCAAAATCTCATCACACAAAAACAGTTCATTTTTAAACTGATGTCCTTTTTCAATGTTTTGGGCTTAATAAAAACGGCGTGGCGACTCTACAAGCAAAAACACAACGAGACACCTCCAACCGCAAAGCGGAATAAGCCAGATGCCGGGGTGCGATCGCGCTGCCTATCGGATCCGGGCGACTTCCTGAAAGCGACGCACAAAACGCGAGATGCCGGGGCCCTCCGCGCGAGAGCCGGATCCGGGTAATTTCAGTTGGCGACTCCGCTGGAGACGATTTTGTTTTAAAAAAACTTTTAAACAAAACAAAAGATTTTTAAAACGATGATGAGGGTCAAACTTTCATTTTACCCCTTTCTTTAACTGTTGTGTGTGTGTGTGCATGTGCTTTACTTTTTTATTTTACAAAAAAAAAATAAAAATACAAAAAAAAATGCATCAATATACATATGTGTACATATATTTAAAATTCTTCAAAAACTTCTGTTTTACTCCGAAAAAGAATTTTAGAGACCGCACACTACTCGCATTGCTGCCTCGGTACACCGCACGCTACTCAAACTGATGCCTCGATTACACCGCACGCTACGCGCACTGCTGCCTCGGATACATATCTCATGCCGGCCATTTTCTGAGTCACACTCTGTCCAGACTCGGTTGGTTTTTACCCAGTCCGTGTCATGCAGCCTGGATACATATCCCATGCCGGCCATTTTCTGAGTCGAAGCTCGGAACTCAAGATCCCTTGCGCAAGCAAAGCGATGAAAGGTCATGCTAAAATCTTGACCTGATCTTGATTTCCGAAGCTACACCCAGACGATGTTCCGTCCCGGATATACATCCATGCCCACATGACACCATGTCATCAAGCCTTTAATACGTCAGCCATGACAATATGACCCAGCCAACGCCTAACGTCACAGATCCCTTGCGCAAGCAAGGTAAAGAGAGGTCATGCCGAACTCTTGACCCGATCTTGACTTAGGTGTCGGCTCGGCTCACTATTCACATGGCTAACGCATTAAAACGAACATGACAGGCTCGGTCCTTAGGTTCAATTTCTTTTAGGCCGGTGGAAACCGCTTGCCCTATAGGACCCTCGCCCGGGGCTGTCCACCCTGGGATGTCGAAATATCGGTGCAAAACGAGGGGCTTATAGCCGCACAGATGGTCTCCACTGACCCAGGATCTAGCATAGTTGCGAAAAAGAAGAGCGATCTTTTCCAACCTACCTAGGACTCTGAGAAAACACGTTTTAAGTAAATTAAAACAACAAAAAAAATTTAAAAAAATAAAAGAAGCGGAAACTGCATGTCACGTGAGCTTTCCCCCTTTTACCCCGAACGGCCTTCCCGTGTCTAAACCTTGCCCGTCACCCCCCTCCAGCGAACCGAGAGTGGTTGAGAATACCCGGGAGCCGCCTTTTCAGTATCGAGGTCACAAGGTCCGACAGCCCTTCCAGTTCAACGGTCCACACCGTCCGCTACTCCCCCATGACGGGATCAACAGATAACAGTGAGGGAAACGGAACCCCGCCACTAAGGAACCTTCAGACAATGGAGGAGGTGCTCCGAGCCTTCGAAACTATCAAGAAGCGCCAAGAAGATCAGCAAGACTGGATCGTAGACACCCTGCATCTTCGAGGAACCGTTGCAGTGCCCCAACCTGATGGAACCTTCGTTCTCGTAGAAGATGAAGAAATACCAGCTCCCCCGGTTTCTCAAAGCTATCAGCAGGTCCCGCCTCCGCCAAGCTATGAGATCCCAGCAACGCAAAGCAGCTCTCACTCAAAGCTCCACTCAGGCGTCAGTCAAGCAGCTCCAACATGCCCGCCTCAGCACAGTCAGTTTCCCGGCTCTGCACACCAAGCTCAGTATCAACAGCACACATACGTGCACGCTGCCGGATCCCAATGCATCTCGGTATCCCCCAGGATTCAATCCTCTGCCTCTATACGAGCCTCGCAGCCATAAGCAAAAATCCCCATGCTTAGCCGGGACAGGCATTCCAAGCGGATATCCCGACATCTCAAGCCTGCCACCCGCTAGTCTGCCACTTGGGGCTAATGCAACATTTACCCAGTTCCCAAATACAACCCTTAGCGGACTTGGCAATCACGCCCTTAACTTCAACACTCCAGGGTATGGGTTGGTATATACTCAACTACCTCCCCAAGACTCCCGAATGGCGATCCCATCAGCCAATCCACCTCCATCTTCGGTTTCCATCCCCGAAAACGGCAACCCGCCTCAACTCCGATCCCACATGGCTTGGGCGATCGAGCAAATGAAGGACATGCAAGGAAAGCTAGCCGGTTCTCGGAAGGACTCCCTCACGCCTGCGATCCAAGCAAAGTGGTCCCGCTTCCTCCAAAATTCAGGATGCCGGAGATGGAAAAGTTTGACGGGACAGAATGCCCAAAAACCCACATCGACACTTATGTCTTGGGAATGAGAGCCAAAGGGGCAACCCCTCAACAGATGGTGGATCACTTTCAGCATTCTCTCAAATCCACAACGCTAAGGTGGTTCCTCAACGTAAAGGCAGAAAACTGCTCCACATGGGACCAAATCAGCGAGATCTTCCTGGAGAAGTACCGCGCCAACCTTGAGTGGGAGACAAACTGCCACGATCTGCAAGCCACTGAACAAAAGGATGACGAACCAGTAGGCGAGTTCTACAAAAGATGGAATTGGAAGCTTAGCGAGATAATGGATCCGCTTTCCAAAGAAGAGCAAATAGACATCTTCCATTCCTGTCTCAAACCATCTCTGAGGACCTTGATCAGCCATCACTTCTATCCAGATCTCCGAAGACAACAGCAACCCCTGCTTCGTCTTACCGCTATCAGACAAACCTGTCAACTTCAGCACCTGTCCCGAACAAAGGAAAAGAAGCGGATGGAACGGTACACTACATCTAGAACGGAGCTCAAGTAAATCATGATCAGACACTCCCAAGGAACAACAATCCCCCTCGCATCCCACAATTCCAGCACTTTGACAACCTCGAAATGCCTCTGGGCCAAGTATTCGAGGCATTGGTAAAGCGAAATCTCCTTAAGCCTATCGAGAATTTCCAACTAAAGACTCTCAATCCCAACATGGATATGAGCAAGCACTGCGCCTTCCACAACTACCCCGGCCACACCACCGACAATTGCTTTGTGCTAAAGCAAGTGGTCCAGGGGCTAATCGAAGAGGGAAAGTTGGAACGCCCTCGTGGCCCCAATACCATCGGAAATCCATTCCCCCGAAATGACAGGGTGAACGCGATAGCCTTCGACGAAACTCCAAGCGAGAGCAGGCCTCCTGCAGTCTTCGAAACCGTCAACACGCTATCTCGCTACGACTGGGAATGCGAAACCAGAGTCAAACGGTCCCGTGACCGGGAATCTAGACAAGAACGCCCAAGGGTGACTGTCTCCCTACGATCTCTGCCATGACCAAGGCACACCAATGGATGGATCGAATGCTCCCCAGAGGAGACTGAATCAAATGGCAGCACGGGAAGCGGTTTAGCTTCACAGACGATGACTTGCCGATATGTGAAAACAGACACAATGAGGCTCTCCTCATCCTCATAAAGATAGAGATGTTCTTCCTCCCGAACGTCTTGATTGATAACGGCTCCGCAGTCAACATCATCGCCTTGAGCACATTGAAACGACTCCGTATCGACCGCTCCCTGATAAGACCTTCGCCCCGGATAATCCGAGCCTACGACTCCACTCCACGACCAATCGTAGGAGTCATCAATCTGAGGATCCAATTCGACGCACAACTGGAGTCGGTAGAATTCCAAGTCGTGGAAATCAAACCAACCTTCTCTGCCCTGCTGGGACGACCTTGGATACATCAGATGAAGGCGGTATCATCTACTCTTCACCAATGCGTGAAATTCATCAACGCCAAGGGAATGCTCGAGGTAATCCGCGGAAGCAGCACAATGGCAAGCGCTTGGCCAGCAAGCTACGACCCAGAAGAAGGTCCCGACATGACCGAATACTCTTCTGCAGATGAGTCTCCAGTCCTGTCCCGCTACGAAGTGGATCCCTACATCCACGCTCTAAGCCGCGACGAGCTAGAAATCGAAGAGCTCATGGGTCAAGACGACAACTCCGACATATGCGACTGTGAAGAATGCTTAAGAGAGGATCAAGAGATGGACGCCCAGATGGAGATTGGCCGAGGAGTAGACCCCTACTTCGCCGAAAACCCTCTTGCAAACTGGCTCATCACCGACCCACTGGTACATGACAACCCTCTGGCCGACACTCTCGGATCTCACGGGGACAGCCATCACAGCATAGTCCAATTCAACATCCCGGTGTCTGACCTAGATGAACAGTGGCGCAACCTCCTCCAAGGCCTAATCAGGGAAGGAGAGATAGCATGCCCCCTCGAGTCAGACATTGTAAATGTCGTCCAAGCAAAGATCCCAGATAAAGAGGCAGATTCTATGAAAATGATCAACATCAGCAAGAATCAACTCCGAATCAGCGAATGCTTCGCCCTCCTAGAAGTAGCTCTCAACGACTTCTATCATCAAGGACCCCCAAGGACGGGTAACAACACTAATGGAGGGACATCATCAGAGGAGCAATAAAAAACCTCCGCGATCTGGTTTGAAGTCGAACCACATGCAAGCTATCCTCCGGGATCCGTGCCAACTGAAGATTGGCCACCAAAGCCATCGCCACTCCCTCTAGAGTTACAGCCTTCCAAGAGTAATGAAGCCTGGTCCAATCCATCGTCGCCTATAGTCTAGCTTCGAGTCGTGTTGTCTGTGAATTCATGTCTTTCGAGTCATCTGATGGCTCTACGTCGGAAGATCGTGAGTCCATAATCAACAATGTACAGTCTTTACGCTTTCAATAAAAGGTCCGACCTTTCTAAAAAATCCTCTCATTGCATCTTTAACAAATGATGAATTAACTAACACGCAACCGTTAATCACAATTCATCTAAACAAAGAAGCAAGCACATTAATTGAATAAATGCATCAAGCAAACATTTAAGCATGTTGTCAAACGAGAGAAAAACCGGGCCCAAGCTGCCGAGAAGGTTTTAATCACAGCGATTTAGGAAACTGCTGAAGAGCCAAAGAGACACAAGTCAGAAGCCTCCTCACCAGCACAGTCCAGATCTTCCAATACCTCAAAAACGGGGAAACCGCCTTCATGAACGAAGAAGGTCGACGCAGGGAAGGAGCCAAAGCCAAGAGCATCATGGCCCTAAAACGCCTCGCCTCTCACTTTGTCATCCTTGGGGACATGCTATACAAAAAACGCTACCAAGGACCACTCCTACGCTGCATCAGCCAGGAAGAAGCAAGCGAGCTCATGAACGAAGTCCACAATGGGGCTTGCGGTCCCCACATGAACGCCAGAGCCCTGATGCAAATCATTCTTCGAATGGGCTACTACTGGATCTCCATGGAGGCAGACTGCATCCACTTTGTCCGAAGCTGCGACAAGTGTCAACGGTTCTCCAACTTCAATCATCTACCTCATCACGATCTCTACTGGATGACTACGCCCTGGCCCTTCGCCACGTGGGGAATCGACGTCATCGGGAAGATCGCTCCGCCAGGTAGCAACGGCCACAAATTCGTCTTGGTAGCCATCGACTACTTCACCAAATGGGTCGAAGCCAAGTCCTACAAGGTACTCACCTCCAAGAAAGTCGAGCATTTCCTCAAGGAAAACATTATCTGCCGATACGGCATCCCGAACGAAGTCATATCAGACAACGGCTCCCACTTGGAGGGAGAACGCGACAGACTGCTGGCCGAATTCAAGATCACACGCCACAAGTCTTCTCCCTACCGGCCACAAACGAACGCCGTAGAAGCAGAAAACAAAACCCTCAAACGGATCATCCGAAAAATGACCACCCGAGGACGAGATTGGCTCGAGAAGCTGTACCTTGCACTTTGGGGCTACCGAACATCAGTCAGAACAGCCACGGGAGAAACTCCATTCGCCCTGACATACGGGATGGAAGCAATCCTTCCCATTGAATTGGAAATTCCCTCACTCAGAGTCTTTCTTTGGAAAATGAAATCAACGAAGTCGAATGGCTCACGGCCGACACGACGAATTGGCTCTGCTAGACGAGCGACGACTAAAGGCCATGGAACACGTCCGAGCCTACCAAGCGGGATGGCTAGAGCTTTCGACAAGAAAGTCAAGTCCCGAGACATCAGGGAAGGCGATCTAGTACTCAAAGAAAAGCCTCCCACTCGAACCAACCCAGCTGGGAAAATGGGAACCAACATGGATCGGCCCTTTCGTGGTTGAAAGATCTTCTCGGAGGTGCCATGAAGGCAGGACCTAGACGGCAATCCCTTCATGAATCCGGTCAACGGAAGCAAACTTCGCGAGATACTTCGCCTAAAGAAGAACAAAGCTGTGCATCTCTTGGCACTCCATGTAGTGTCGAACTACGCGGACTGAGCCATCTAGTCAGGGAACGTAGGCAACCTTAATTGGTCCAGGTCTAAAAACACAAAAAAGTCAAAAGTTTTAATGTCAACCAAGACCTCCATCAAGCTACACACTTTCCAAGATCATGCCCCCACCATCACCTTGACCAAGTCAAACGACGGCGGCAACATCAAAGGACATCCAAAGGTCACTCAGCGTCAAACGACTGACCCATGTCAACTTCCAAGCCAGGGGCTTGTCTTCGCCCTCACACGCTTCCAAAAAAAAACAAAAGAGCTCGAGCAAAAGGCTCTCAAAAAAATAATAAGCTCAAGCAGAAGCTACAAAAGAGGTCAAGAGCCCGACGCCAACAAGCAAGAGGCAAGGAAGCTACGGAAAAGACCGTCAAAACGACTTGTCAGGGGATCATCCAACCTCTCAGCCAAACACAAAGCCCAAGCAAAAGGGATTGCCGTCAAGGCCCGGGCTGCTTCAATCCGCAAATGCAACAGAAAAGTCCAAAGATGGACGCCATCAAGGCACACAAAAGAAACAAAAGGCAAACAAGAGATCTTGAGTCTCGACAAAGCTTTAAAAGTAAATCACAAATCACTAACGATTACAACATTTCTTGATGAGTTCAAGCACGGTCTACTCTCAAGTTCACAACATGCTAAAAGACAGCTTAATACATTTAACAAATAATGTGTTTGCAATGCAATGAATGGATACCTGGGAGGTCACTCCGTGCCATCTGCGCTTGTCCCCTCGCCATTCTTCCCTTTCTTCCCTCGTCCCCGGCGAGTCTTCTTTCGCTCCACGCAAGCCAGCTCTGCGTCTCTCAGTCTGAGATTAGGGGTCCTCCCCGTAGAGTCAAACAATCCAGCAGCTCTCAGAGCTTCATTCGCCCGTGCTTCGGCTCGGATCTCCTCCCTGCGAGTCTGCAAAAGGGGACCTCTCCCCGTCAGTCGGTCAACTCTAGTCTCGTAGTCAAACAAAGTGTCTCCCGTAACATCCTGAGGGTCAGACCAGGCTTCGGCACTCCTAAGGCAATAGCTACTACGGCAATCAGGCCCCAGAATCGCTTCACGTCTGCTCCCCAAAGCCACTTGGGATTGCCCAACACGCTGCTCATACCAAGCCAGGTACTTGGTCGTCAATACGACATTCTCCCGACACCTAAGGAGCACCACAGGAGGGAAAGCGGAATACTTCCATACCCTCAGAAAATACAAGAGAGCACCTGGAGCTGCCATACAAAGAGGAGCTACCTCCGCAGTGGCAAGGTCGTCCCAACCCAACAAAGGCTCCTGCTTCATCCCAAACTGCCGGGAAACAAGCGACGGAATATAGAAGGAGGACCAAGACAAACCTGGAACTCTGACCACATAGGACCCTTCCTGAAAGGCCCTCCTAGTCTCAATCCCCCAGTGCGGAACCCACCAACGGATCTGATGCGTACCAAGTCGTGCCATCCATCTCTCCCAGACGGACTGATCCATATCCAACACAAGAGGTCACCGAGCAAATGACCACGGGCTAAACGACGTCGTAGCCTCGGGCATGGCCTGAAGTCTATCTCGCAGCCACAAGGTGAGCAAAGCGGGGCTTCCCCCTCTCATGAACCGATCCCAAGTCGCCAGACAGTCAATACCATGAGGAGTCTCCCCCAGCACCAACGGGACAATATCCTCTCCAGCTCTGCAGTGCCCAACCACATCTAGCAAAGCGCCATCGCAAACCCCAAGGGAGCTGACCATGAAAAGCGTCGCTATCACGCACAAGGCAAATGCATCCCAAGAGACATCACTCTCATCATCAATCATAAATCGCTCCGGCAGCGCAGAAATGTCAATATGACCCGAATCAAGGATCATGCCCTGCACTTCTCCCAATGAAGTCCGAAGAAAGCATGCAAGCTTCACGCTCACGGCAGCACCGCCAATCAAAGGAAGCGAGATGGCCTCCACCTCCGGTCCTCCAATCAAAGCCCGAAAATCCTCAAAGGTGGGCACCATCTCATTGTAGGAGAAGCAATACACATGCCTCCTAACATCCCAGAACTTCGCGGCAGCCCGCAACAATTCCTAATCAGGAACCAACTCCTTAAGGGACCAAACCGAGCAAAGTCGAAACCTTACCTCGAAAGCCCGCCTCTGATGCCTCATACGGTATCGCATCCACATTTTCAGCCGCTCAAGGAAGTATGCTTGCCGCTCCTTCGAAAGCCTCGGCAAAATTCTTGGAACATACGAAGAATCCATGGCAAAAATGGAGGTTCCTAGAGAAAATGGGGAAGAAAGCTCGAAAATGGCTGCAAATGGGAAGTGGGGAAAGTCCAGACATCCGGAAAGCATTTATCCCTTCCCAAAAGCAAAGGAGATTCGTACGGACCTCTTTGCATCCCAAGTTGGTCCGTACGGACCTTGTTGCATCATGGTCCCACTTTCCCAGTAAACAGTACAACAACCACTGTTCTCAGCAGGACCTTGCTCCAAACTGCCCAAATTCTGGCCAAAGCCATTTCCGGCAAGCATACACTACCCACAAACTCACTCCCAGCTCACGTGGCATGCACAAATAATAAACTAGCAACAATTCCTAGGACAATTTCCGGGAATCACAAAATACGGCATTACATCTTAAAATAAAATACTTTGCGGTGCAAATGCAAATGTTTTATTACAGGTACCCATAATGTCTGTTGCTAAACAAAAAAAAAGGGAGAAAGAAAGGAGATATGGAAAGAGGGAAACTAAATGAGCCCTAATCCGACTCTTCATCATCATCATCACCAAGCGAGAAGTCAGGCACCCCGGCAAACTCGCCAGCCACACCCTCGTCATCAGAATACTGAACCCCCTCTGGGGTGGGTACTCAAAATACTCTGAAGGGTCAAACCCGGCAAAGGATCGAAGAAGGCGGGCTCAAGACGAACTCTCTCCCGGTGCCTCCTGCGAAGGCCGCGAGTGAAAGACCGGCTGCCTCTGGACTCCCGAAGACGTCCCGGTATCCATGCTATGCCGCCCCCGAGAGGGTCCCTCCAACTGCTGCCCCGGCTCAGCCCTCGACGGAGGAACGTCCACAGAATGCCTCGAAGGCATTGGCTCGTACGTCGGCACACGCCGCGAAGACCTGCAAGACAGCTTCCCCGCCATCTTCTTCGCAAAAGACCGCATCGCCATAGAATGGCGGGTCAGCGTGTCAAAGGCTCTCCCCGAGACCTGCACAAACAAACAGCCAAAGAAACGCTCAGCTAAAGAGATGCAGGCATACGAAAAACAGAAAAATACAGAAAAGATGCCAAGACAGAAAAGAGTAAGCACACTCACCGGCATATCAGGGTCAACCCGATAGGCAGCAGGAGCCTGCTCAGGGACGGGTACCGATACCCTCTGCCTCGATGAATCCCCACGAACATATGTGAAATCTGGCCCAGACACCGGAACCTCTGGGGGACCTGGTGGGCCATCCTGCCTCTCCCTCGCCAACACCTGTGGCATCCTCAGCTTCCTCCTCATGAAGGCCCCATACTCCTCTCCATACAAAACAAACTCATCGACACTCACGCCGCCCAGATATCTTTCAAACTCCAACACGTCCATATCACGGGAATCCATCATCCCAAAAGGCGGGTCCCTCGGAGCCAGGGGGAGCATACCCGGGCCATGCTGCTAGAAGACCCTCTCTCCCAAATACATGACATCGCAGGTCAGGCCTCGCAGCATCTTCCTCTCCGCCGTCACCACGTAACCACCGGCCGTCATCGTAAGCCCGGATTTCGCCCACTAAACGGCAACGCAAACACCGGCCATCATCGTAAGCTCAGATTTCGCCCACTAAACGGCAACGCAAACACCGGCCGTCATCGTAAGTCTGGATTCCGCCCACTAAACGGCAACGCAAACACCGGCCGTCATCGTAAGCCCGGATTTCGCCCACTAAACGGCAACGCAACCACCGGCCGTCATCGTAAGCCCGAATTTCGCCCACTAAACGGCAACTCAAACACCGGCCGTCATCGTAAGTCCGAATTCCGCCCACTAAACGGCAACGCAACCACCGGCCGTCATCGTAAGTCCGGATTCCGCCCACTAAACGGCAACGCAACCACCGGCCATCATCGTAAGCCCGGATTTCGCCCACTAAACGGCAACTCAAACACCGGCCGTCATCGTAAGCCCGGATTTCGCCCACTAAACGGCAACGCAACCACCGGCCGTCATCGTAAGCCCGGATTTCGCCCACTAAATGGCAACGCAACCACCGGCCGTCATCGTAAGCCCGGACCTCGCCCACTAAACGGTAAAGCAAGCGCAAAAGGAGCCAGCACCTCCAAGCACAAATCTCAAGGCACAAAACGCCTCCAAAACGCCAAACGGTGAATCAACCACCGGCCATCAAAGTAAGCCCGAAGTCACCTTCTCAGCGGAAAAAGCCCCTACAAGGCCACAATATCCCCAGCAGATGAACATCGACAGTCATCATAAGTCCAACCTTTTCCCCAGCGGACAAAACACAAGGCAGTCACGCCTCCGTCAACCGCAGTCAGAAGACGAACCGAGTCCTCATACATGACACACCCGCAGTCAGAAGATGAATCAAGTCCTCATACATGACACACCCGCAGTCAGAAGACGAACCAAGTCCTCATACATGACATACCTCAAGCCTGGAAGGCTTTAAGCCACTCGGTCTGGAAGACCGTATAAACCTCCCACATCACTATCTCCAGCCCGGAAGGCTTTAAACCACTCGGTCCGGAAGACCGTATAAACCTCCCACATCACTATCTCCAGCCCGGAAGGCTTTAAACCACTCGGTCCGAAAGACCGTATAAACTTCCCAAATCACTATCTCCAGCCCGGAAGGCTTTAAACCACTCGGTCCGGAAGACCGTATAAATCTCCCAAATCACTATCTCCAGCCCGGAAGGCTTTAAATTACCTGATTCGAAAAATCGTAAAATTTCCATCTCAGGGTGCCACCACGTCCTCACAGTCGACCTCGACGGTCACACGACACTTCAGGGCACCATCACGCCCGCATACACTCGCAATTTCACGACCTCTGAACTACGACCAGGCTTGATTCCCGCTAGGGATACGTAGGAATCCTATCACAGGGTCCAGCCATCGACCTATACGGTTACCCAGAACGCCTCCACGTCCTTACTATCGACCTATACGGTCACCTAGGACACCTCCACGTCCTTACCATCGACCTATACGGTCACCCAGGATGCCTCCACGTCCTTACCATCGACCTATACGGTCTGAGGCGACGCCTCCACGTCCCACCATCGGCTATACGGTCGCACCCAGACGCCTCCACGTCACCGTCGACTATACGGTCGCCGGGATGCCTCCACGTCCTTACCATCGACCTATACGGTCACCCAGGACGCCTCCACGTCCTTACCACCGACCTATGCGGTCACTCACAGGATACCATCGCATCCACACACAGAGTTCCAGTTAGAGGACATCTCACGTCCTCGTACACAACAACACTCACCCCACACTCGAACTACGATCAGGCTTGATTCTCGCTAGGGATACGTAGGAATCCTATCACAGGGGTCTGGCCAGCGGCCTAAACGGTCACACAACAGACACCGCCGCCATGTCTCATTTTGGCTCTAGGCCACTTCCTCTCCCGGACGCGATCCGGATCGGGACCACTTATCTTATCGACGACCCCAGCTTTCTCCGTAAGTGACGTCGTCGAGGGGCTTCTGTAAGTACCCCAATCTGGATCACCCTCTTCCAAACACACGGGAAACACCGCAGACTCACACAAACGCAGTCTCGAAGACCCGTGACACTCAAAAACCTCAAAATCCCCCAACCAAACCAAGGGAGGGACCTTTCTGGGATAAAAAAGCACAAAAGGACCTCAAAGGAATTTTTCAGAAATTGGAAAAGCAAATGTGGTCCGTACGGACCTCTTTGTTTCCATGATTACCGAATCCCCTTAAAGTCCAAGATATTCCCTCAAATCCCGGAAGTAATAATTACTCAGCTACATGATTGGTCCGTACGGACCTTTATGCATGCAAAGTTGGTCCGTACGGACCTTCTTGCTACCAGACATCATCATGGCTGAATCTTCTTAAAATCCACATATTCCCTCATATCGAGGAAAACCAAAAACTTGGATTACCTGGAAGGTCCGTACGGACCTTCTTGCACAAATATGGGTACTATAAATAGAGGGCTCCCCCTCCCTCATTTCACACATCTCCCTCTTCTCTCCTCTCCCCCAGCCTTCTGGCACCCCTCTAAGTCCTCTCGAGGCACTCCCGGCCCCTTTCGAATCCTTTCGAGGCCTTCCGAGCTCCCTTGTGGTGCTCCGAAGCCTCTCCGAGCGCTCCCTCGCTGCCTCGAGGCACTCTCGAGGTACTCTGAGGTCCCTCGTGGTTCTCCGAGGCCTTGCCTGGTCTTTCCCAAAGCGTCCCGGCTCTTTCCGAGTCAAAACCGGCGATTCCGGCCCACGCCGAACCTCTGCCCGAGTAATCCCTGCGATCCCAACGCACGCCGAACCTCTGCCCGAGTGATCCCTGCGATCCCAACGCACACCGAAACTATGCCC
>JAFEMH010005292.1:105000-169469 GCA_022495995.1 Adenophora triphylla var. japonica
TCTTCTCCCATGTGTTCGGGTACTCCTTGCTAGCACCTCTAGTAATTTTTGGGCCTCCGCAGTAGTTTTGTTCAGTATGCTACCCCCACACGAAGAGTCAACCATCCTCTTGTCCTGATCAGTAAGTCCTCCGTGGAAATACATTATCAGCTGATCCGTATCATACCCGTGATAGGGACAACTCCGGGTGAGTGTATGAAACCGATTGTAAAACCCATAAAATGATTCATCTGCCTTCTGTTCCATGTTACTGATGTCCCTTTTCATGACATTTATCTGATCTATTGGGAAGAACTCATCCAAAAAGACTTCTTTCATCTTCTGCCAGGTGGTGATACTGTTAGCCAGCAAGTGGTAATACCATGTATTAGCATTGTCTTTCAGGGTGAAAGAAAATGCTCTCAATAAAAGCTGTTCGAGAGGTAAAGGCTGCCCGTTTCATGCTCGACATATCTCGCACAACCGAGCGATGTGCTGATTTGGGTTCTGTCCCGGTAAACCGTTGAAGTGGGGCAATTGATTAAGTAGCCCAGGCTTCAACTCAAATGTAACCCCAGCAGGTAAATTTGGAAATAAGACTGCTTGTGGTTGCTCTCCCCAATTGGGAGCTACTCTCTGCCTTAATGTCAATGGAGGTACTACCTCCTCTCTATTATTTCCTCTACCTTCTCCATTCACATTATTCTCCACTTCAGGAATTACATCACCTTCTGGTCTCGCCATCTTATCCACTAAGAAAGCTTTCCTCCTGTTCCTGAAAATTATTTCAATTTTTGGTTCACAAAGCTCAAGAAAATTATTAGTAGAACGGGTATGGACCATACAATGATCCACACCACGAAGGGACAAGGATAACGTAAAACAAAAAATTAAAATAAAAAGACAAAAATTAAATAAGAACACAAACAAATAACACCGTTCCCCGGTAACGGCGCCAAAATTTGACAGGCTAAAGTCGCACGCCTACAAATTAAATACCAAGACAAGACTCGGCTACAAAACTGCAGCAAGGGCAAGTCCAGAATCGATCCACTGAAGAACGGTATTTGTTGTGTAATGGTCAAAGAACAGTTTGGGGGGTTTGTTTGAATTGTTTGTCGTAATAACTACAACAAGTAAATAAATGTGATTGTAAACAATTATAAAAGAAAAGCACTTCAGATTTGTTTCTGTCCCCGTTTACCAATCCAATATCATCGGTATAATTTCTTTCCCGTCCTCCTATTCACTTGATCCGAGATGTATTTCAATCTCTATCTCTTTCTTATTAATGGTTATAAGCAGTGGCACACTCACCTATAACCCTAATCAATAATCAAACCTAACTGGCACAGTCTAGGTTTAGATAATCAATTGATAAAGCTTTAAGAGATTAAGATCAAGAATTTTACTATTCTTTTGCAAATAGAACAAAATCTAGTTTTACCCACTTCTCAATTTACCATGGCACATGCATAAATCTCAAAGATGCTACTTGTGAAAAATCCTAATCTGGCACAGACTTAGGATTAAACTAGCAATAAATCAATTACAAGGAAAAAGAGGATGATCAAATCTCAAAACCCTAGAAAAAGATATAGCAATTAAAACAAGTAAAACTATGAATAGGGATTAAGGAATAAAGAAATAAATACCTCAATTGAAAATAAACGGTTCAAGATTCAAATCTAAAGTAATGGAGTTTAGTTCTCCATGAAAAAGCTCAACTCTCTCTAGGAAAAATAAACTAAAAAAATGAGCCCTAAAACTGAAATTGAAAAGAATATTTATATTCCTCCAACTCAAAACCTAAACTAATAATTATAAAAAATAATAATTATAAAAGAAAAATGAAAAGAAATTAAAATTAACATTAAACTCCTTTGTCTGGTCAACTCAAATTGCCCCTCGGTCAACGCCCTTTGCTTGGGTCAACACGACATGATTTACGTATAGCCTTGCAAAATCAATTAAGTTTCTTTATTTCTTTTTTTTTTTTCAATTTGGTCCTCCAACTCTTCATGCTTTCATTCTGGTCACTGAACTTTGCTCCAACTGCAATTTGATTCCTAAATTTCGTATATTTTCAGCTTTATCCTCAGCATTTAAAAACTTTCGCAGGAAAATCATAAACTCACTAAAGATAGTCTCAAAATACAATGATTTTCCTACTAACTCACCAATTCAACATCTACTCGAAATTACATCAAAACTAGTCTAGATTACATCAAAATAATGATAAAATGTCAAAAAAAATTAGGAAATTACATATAATGAAATCCGCCACATCAACTTTTAAAAAACCACAAATTAATTTCAAATTATTACATTCTTCAATTATCAACCGAAAGTAACCACATGAAGTGTTCTTTCTGATCACATACATCGACTGTGGCCTGCCATGTCACAGGCTCTTGGCTTTTCAATTAGAGTTTTCAATTAAGGATTTTCGAAATCAATTAGGACTTAGGGAATAGGGATTGGAGAAGGAGAATGAATTACTTACTTGATTAGTGACGGTGGCGTGATGCAAGTGGCAGTGGTGGTGCGTCGGCGGCTCTCTGCGGCAGCGGGCGTAGGTGAGTTCGTAACTGTTCTCCCTTTCAATTTATTTTTCGTTTTTTTTTCTTTCAATCTTTTATTTTCCTTTTTTTGTTAAGTAACAAAAGAAATTAGAGGAAATTTTAAATTTGGGTTTTTTTTTTTAATGTGATATGTTGAATATGTATGGGCCAAATATTGATTTGGGTTAAAATTGGGCCTACCTATTACATATACCCAATAATTTTGGAGGCCCCTAAAAAAGCCAATTTTTTTTGTGGCCCTAGGCCATGGCCTCACATGCCTCTTGCCATGGCCGACCCTGCAACTATAGACACAGAAACACAGTTATTTTCGCTTCGCTGTTTTTAATGAGCGAGATCAGATCACATCTTGTCCCCCGGGGCACATTCGAGCGGTTAAGGAAGCAACATTGCTGGGCTTGCAACCTCAGCGTGTGGAGTTCGAATCTTGGCAGGAGCAGCCAATTAATTGGTGATGTAAGAGTGATGTAAATGCCTTGTAGGAGGGCTCCCTTGGGGCCAGGAGTATAAGGGGTGCTGCCGCCCTGACTACCTCGGGCATATCTCCCAGTTTACCTCCGCCAGTCACTGAGGGGTCGATAGCTGGTGGTCCAGGATTAGTCCGGCGAAGCTGAAAACCTAAAAAAAAAAAAGAGATCAGATCACATCTTCGAATTGATAACTAAAATGAATCGAGCAAAATATATACTCCCTCTGTCCCGCTATAACCCGCACAGTTACTGTTTTTACGTAAATTAAGGCTCCGTTTATTTGGGAAAAAATATTTTCCCCATTTTTCGGTGTTTGTTTCGCACCAGAAAATGGAGAAAATATTTTTCCAATTTTCTAAGTAAATTGATTTACGAAAAATGATAACACCTTCACATACACACACACCCACGTTACCCACCCCACATCAACCACCCCTACCCCATCACCATCACCACCTCCTGCCACCCACCCCAATCCCACCACCCCGAGTAAAAAAATATCATTTTAAATTTATTTTTAAAAACTCCTCCCTCAATCCACTCACCACCCCACCCCCACCCCCGTTGAGTCAAAAAAAAATTATTTTAAATTTATTTTTAACAACTCTTCCCCCACTTCACTCTTCCCCCACTCCACTCACCACCCCCTGCCACCCAACCCCCACCCCCTACCACCCTACCCCCCAACCCCCACCCCACCCCCACACCCCCTCGTTGGGTTAAAAAAACAATCATTTTTTGAAAAACAGTTTACAGTTAAATTTAAAAAAAAATTTGACCCGACGGGGTTGGGGGGGGCTGGTGGGTGGGGTGGCGGTGGGGGGTGGGGGTAGGGTGACAGGGGTTGGTGAGTGAATTGGGGAGGAGTTGTTAAAAATAAATTTAAAATGATTAATTGTTTTTTTACTCGACCGGGGTGGGGTGGGGGGCAGGGGTGGTGAGTGGATTGGGGGAGAAGTTGTTAAAAATAAATTTAAAATGATTAAATTTTTTTTTACTCGACCGGGGGTGGGGGTGGGGGTGGGGTGGGTGAGGATTTGTTAAAAATAAATTAAAATGATTAATTTTTTTTTACTAGAAGGGGGGGGGGTAGTGGTGAGTAGGGTGGTGGTGTTGGTGGTGATTGGGGTGGGTAAATTTGTAGTTAACTCAATTAAATATTTTTCGAAAAATATTTTTCTTACTAAACAGTCTAAATATGTTTATCTTATTTTTCGAAAAATATTTTTTTTCCGTAAAACAGTTTACAGAAAATCATTTTTCGAAAAATGTTTTACGCTAAACAAACGGAGCCTAAGGAATATGATATTTTAATAAATAGTAAACAAAGTGAGAGGGATTAGTAAGGATTAACAGAGATTTGACATTTAGTCAAATCTCCCTAATCCTTCCCTCCACATTTTGAATTTTCCTTAAGACCATTGAATTACTTACTGTAAAAAAATAAAACAAATACAATCCAAATTTTAATATTAATAGGAGTATTTACAATTACAAACCCAAGTTAAATCCGAAAAGTTTAAAATTGAAGCCCAAAATATTCCAAATTACATTTTTGCCTCCATTTCTTCCTCCTAATTTACTTAAGACACCCTATTAGTAGAAGTCTCGCTCTTCAATTCATCCAAAATTTGAAACCAAAAGTTTGAAATTAAACCTTAACACCATTTCTTCATAAATCTTCTTCAAAAAGCTTCTACAAAATGAAAAACTTGACCAAGGAAGAAAGGAATTTTGCCCACTTTCTATTATTCTCTCGAAGATGGAGTTCTTCCAAGAGGCTTGGCTACAAAAGCTTCTACAAAGTTTGGAGTTAGCAAGAGGACAGTTTGGGTCACTTGGGCTCAAGTCAAAAAGCAACAGTCACTTAGAGTTCCTGTTTGTTTAACAAACAAACAAAAAAAAAAAAAACAAATGAAGAGGTAAGAGAGTTCAATTAGATGTTGATAAAATGAAAGCTATTCCCTTTTTCAAAAAGAAATACAATAAGAAATTTAGCACATGGGTTGGGAGTTAGTAAAAGCACAATAGGGAGGTGGAAAAAAGATGTTGAGATCAGATCCCATACGAATGCCATAAAGCCAGCTTAAACTTTTCAAATGAACTAGCAAGGCTCAGATTTAGTGTTGATACACTAACATTTGACAAAGAAACAAATAAACAAAAGTTCAAACCCATGACACATATAGTACATGCTGATGAAAAATGGTTTCAAATGACAGAATGTACAACTAGGTACTACATGTGTCCTGGAGAAGAAGAACCACATAGATCATGCCAAAGTAAAAGATATGTTCCCAAAGTTATGTTTATATGTGCTGTAAGTAGACCAATCTATTCAATTAATAGAGATTTAGTGTTTGATGGAAAGATTGGAGTGTGGCCATTTACCAAAACAGCCCAGCAAAAAGAAATAGTCAAATCAGACCGGCTGGAACAATGGTCACAAAACCACTTGATGGAATCAACAGGCAAATTACAAAAGCCATGATGCTCAACCATGTAAACTTCTTAAAAAAATTCATGTTTTTCAATTCAAAACAATCAAAACAGACCAGTTGGAACAATGGTCACAAAACCACTTGATGGAATCAACAGGCAAGTTACAAAAGTTATGTTCATATGTGCTGTATTCAGACCAATATACTCAATTGATGTTTTGATTGTAGATTATCCCTGCAATCAAAGCAAAGTGGACAGAAAATGAAAGCAAGGATATTGTCATTCAATGGGACAATGCTCCCCCTCATATTCGCATTGATGGTGATGAATTCAGAGCAGCAGCAACTGCTGATGGTTTCAACATAAGCATATAGTATTCCGGCCTCCAAAGTCCCCCGATACCAATATAAATGACATGGGCTGGTTTAGGTCCATAGATACACTCAAGAGAACTTCCGACGCAAGAACAGTTGATGAGTTGGTCCTAGCAGTTCATAACTCATTTGCAAGCCTCGAACAAAGCACATTGAACAAGATTTTTATAAGCTTGCAAAGTACCATGATCAAAATCATGGAGGCAAAGGGGAAAAACAACTTCCCACTTCCACACGATGGAAAAGATGCACTAGAAAGATTGGGGCTGCTTCCAAATGACCAATATGTACAACCACAACTGATGAGGGAGAGTATTTGGTATCTAATGGAACATGGGCAAGCAAATGGACTAGAAGGCATGTTGGCAGATTTAAACTAGGTATGAATTTCTGTATGCCAAAATTTTTGTAAGCCTTAAAATGGCAAAACTTTTGTATGCCTTTAGAATGGCAAAACTTTTGTAAGCCTTTAAAATGGCAAAAAAAATCCATTTGTTTAATGGAAATTGTTACTCTCAGAAATTAATCATCATAGAGCCATGTTTGCCAAGATTTCTCTTAGAAAAAAATCATCACTGAGATCTATCAGAAATTAATCATCATAGAGCCATGTTTGCCAAGATTTCTCTCAGAAATAAATCGTCACTGAGATCTCTCATAAATTAATCATCATAGAGATATGAAAAATTCACACACTAGTTAACAAACTGCCAGCTCACCAATTCAGATCCAAGATAGACTATGTTTTCATCACATAATGTTAAATAAGAGCACAAATTCATCATTTCACACACAATATAATTGTTCCAAAAGCCTAATTGTATTCTTAGAAACTCCCAACATCAAAATGAACATAAAATAAGAAAGAAGTAAAGAAATGACCTTCACATTTACTGGGTATCATCACCACTTTCTTCTTAGTCTGGCTTAACTAAGTGGGCGAACGACAAAACATCATACGAGTATTCAGGAGATGAGTTGGACCCGTCGATTTTATAATCCTTCACCAAAGAAAATTTGTTCTTTGAATGCCAACCGATGAGTTCCTCGTATTCCTTCTCAAAGGCCTCATATTCCGATTTTGATAAAGTTTTCGGCACCAATTCGTCGGCCAAAACTGTCTCCGACACGAAAATGTCGGCCAAAGACTGAGAGACGGACGACGGCGGCGGCGAAGACTCAGGCAACAGATGCCTATCGTCACAAGGAAACGAGTTATTCTCAAGTTGGGATGGTGGCGTCTCCGGCACAACTGTGTCAACCGAAGATGAACCACCCCGATCTACTTCGGCTGCTCAATAATAAATCGGGACAGAATAAGGTATCTCGATGGACATGGATTTGTAGAATTTTTGGTTAAAGAGATTGGATCCATGTAAATCTGTTTACGATGATAAGCAGCGAAATTGGGGATAAGGGAGATTCGTGAGATTCGTGAATGAGAATGAGAGAGAGAGAGAAAGATAGACAGAGATAAGTTTGAGAATGGATAAAATTAAATTGGGTGGGTGAAAATTAAGTTGAATTAGAATTAGTAATTAAGAGATTAGTGGGTGTTTGGGTGGGGTAGGGCCAATATTTTATTAATATAATAAACTTTCATTTTTCGAAATGTGCGATTTCGGAATGTGCGATTTGTAATGGAACGTCCAATGAAAAAAATGTGCAGGTTATAGCGGGACGGAGGAGAGAGTATAAATAAATTCCTTTTCTCCCATAATAAAGTACTATTTCTGTCCCTATATGAACGTATACATTCAAGAATTTTGTCTTGAAATTGAAATGAACGTCTTTTTTGCAATTTTTTTGGCCCCAAACGTTTTTTTAACCAATTTTTTAACTATTCATTCTATTATATTCTATTATCGTAAAATTAAATATTTAGAAAGTGAATAGCAAAAATATTTATATAATTTTGCCATTAAAATACATAAAAACACACATTTTCATTTTCAGAGAGTACCCCTATTTTTATAACCATTTTTCTTAAAGTAAGATTTTTTAGAATACTTTTTTTATTAATTTTATCACTTGTCATAGTTACAAATATTATCCTTTTACTGTTTTCTACTTCATTTTTTTTCCTACCCACTCTCAATCCCTATTTTTATAACAATTTTTCAAAAAAAAAAAATCTTAAAGCAAATTGATATTTTGTTACGGGACATTGGGATAGAGAGTATCCCCTTCGTCCCATCTCAATAGGTACACTTTGACTTTTATTATTAAGGGTTAATGACAATTTAGGGCCTGTAATATAGGGGCGGTATCATATTGGGGTCTGAAGTCCTAAAACTATTAATTTGGGGCCCGAATTTACAATTTTGATCAATTTGGGGCTTTTTGACGGAAAACGTTAAAAAACCCCGTTAAGTGACCATGTGCGAGGCATGTGACATTCAGTGAGGGCATTTTGGTCATTTCGCGTTCAACCCAGACTTCAGGCCCTAAATTGACATTTTTCCTATAAAATAATAAATAAAAATATTTAATTTTTTTTCTAAAAAAATAAAACATAATAAAAAGAAAAACTCTTCCACTCTCCCACGCTCCACACACCGTCGCTCCATCCCCAGCTCCACACACCATCGCCGCCACTCTCCCACGCCGTCGCCCTTCTCTCCGCCCTCCAGCCTCCGCACCGGCCGTACTTAGAGCATCCTCTTCCCCTCGTGTCTTCCCCCATTTCCCCACCCCATCCATCATCCTCATCATCCCCACCCACCTTCGTCCACAACCGTTTCTCCTCCGCCCACTCAAACACAAACTCTCTCTATCTCTGTGTTTCACGAAATCAAAATGTAGTGGCCTCCATTCTCAGCGTGACGATGGATTTCGGGTGGGGTAATTTACCCAGATCTGAAATAATTTTGCTAATTAAGGTTCAGTTTTAAATCTGCATCTCTCATCTCCATCGCCATCTTCATTGCCATTTCCGTTAATCAATTCTGCCTCTTCATCCCTCTTCATCGATTCTGCCTTTTTTTTCTTAATTTGAATCTACACCAAGCTTTGAGGAAGATAAAACCAAGCTTTGGGAAAGACAAAAGGTTGAAGGAGATATGCCACTGAATCATTTTTTTGTTAGGAACTTTCTGAATCTAACCTTTTAAGTCAGATATGGGTTTGTTATGGTTGCTGTTGTTGTATGACTGAAGGTTGAAGGATAACTGGCCATCTTCATCCAGTTGATTTGGTGGCTGCCGAAGGTGATGAAGGTGGGTGGATTTTGGTGGTCGGTTTTGAGATGGGAACTGGCCGTGAATTTGGGTTGGGTTTTGGTGGTCACGGGCCGTGAATTTTGGTGGTGCAGCGCGGGTCGGGATTTGGTGGCTGCCGAAGGTGATGAAGGAGGGTGGATTTTGGTGATCGATTTTGAGACAGATGGTGGTGCGGTGGTGGGTTGAGAAGAAACTCTTGAGTTTTTTTTTTTTTTTGTAAAAAAATATTATTATTTTATAATTTTCTTATTCATTATATAATCAATGAAATAAATATATATATTCCTTAAAAATGAAATATTTAGCTTTAGTTTAAATATAATAATGCTACTAAAATAATTTATTAATGTTTAAAAAAGTATTTCATAAATTAAATAATTTATTAATTATTTTTTGTAAAAAAAAAAACTAAATATTTTTATTTATTATTTTATAGGAAAAATGTCAATTTAGGGCCTGAAGTCTGGGCCTGAAAGCGAAATGAGCAAAATGCCCTCACTGAATGTCACATGCCTCGCACATGGTCACTTAACGGGGTTTTTTAACGTTTTCCGTCAAAAAGCCCCAAATTGATCAAAATTGTAAATTCGGGCCCCAAATTGATAGTTTTAGGACTTCAGACCCCAATATAGTACCGCCCCTATACTACAGGCCCTAAATTGTCATTATTATTAATTCAATCAAACTTTAATCATAATTTTATAAAAATTTACATATTTCTATGCAATTTTAAAAATTATTATTATTTTACAATTAAATATCTAGACTCGAAAATACTCCCTCTGTCCCAGAAAATTCGTCACTTTTTACTTAAAATTGCGTCCCATTTGAAGCGTCACATTTTCTAAAATGGAAATGTTTTATTAATATTCTATTACACCCACTCACTATTCCCTCCACTCATTCTCTCTCCTAAAATACTATTACACTCACAACACTTTTTAAATTTACTATTTCCTCCACTAATTCTCTCTCCTCTTTTCAAATTACACTCACAACATTTTTTCTTTTCACTTTTTTCCTTAATTTGCGTGTCGAGCCTAAAATGGTGACACTTTTCTTGGGACGGAGGGAGTATACTCCATACGTCCCACTCGATTTAGGATAATTTGTTATTTTGGACGTTTCACTTGACATATGATATCACAAAATGACATGTTTATATTATTTTTATATTTCATTGGATTCACTTGTCGTACTCACAACAACAATTTTCTTACTATTTCTCCAACTCATTTTCTCTCCTATTTTATTTTTTACTCTTAATACTTACTACTCATTATTTTTTTCTTATTATATTAAAATTTCTTAATCCTCGTGCCAAAAAAGAAAATTCTAAATCCCTCCCAAAACGCTAGTTCCAATTCCTAAATATTGTTAAAAAAATTGAAGTGCGTCAATTTCTAATTTAATAAGTGACCAGATTTCTTTTTTTATTTTAATTTTTTTGGGACATTTGGCATGTTGATGAAGAAAGTGGATATTGTCCTCTATTCTGAAATTGATCAAGTTTCATGTGAGAGTGAGTTGAATCAACGGTCCATCAAACTCTAGTGGGTCGATGGATTGGACTTGACAGAGTTGAGCCCGTGACCCAACAATCCTTTTGTACCGGGACCCATCACCTGCTATTATTCTTCACCTTTGACTGCTCTCATTTTTCTTTTTGAATTTTTTTTCTTTTTGGGTAATAATAAAATTATAAAAAAGTCTTACAAATTTGGTTTACAAAATAATGTGTTAATATTTTGTTGATGAGTGACGAGTTCACAATCAATGCAACCAATAAAATATTGTTGCCTCTTTTTATATCCAGTTTTTTTGTAAACTTTTATCGTGTCTCTAACATTGCCCTTTTTTTTTTTTTTTTTTTTTTTTAACTTGTGCACTAAAGACACGCGTTAAGCTTTTTAAATAAGGGAATCAAAGCATTTATTAAACATATTTTAACTTATTCATTTTCATAATTATAAAAAAAATTATATGTAAATTTACATATTTATGAAAATATATAAATACATTAATTGAATTATTTAATAAGCTTAATATGTGCTATATTAGGATACACGTTAAAAAAATGGTGGTTTTTTTTTTTTTTTTTTTTTTTTTTTTTTTTTTAGCTTTAAGCAATGACCATATCTATCGTACTATTTTCTTCCTTTTCACTAAAATAGAATATACTTCAATAGATATTTATAAAGCTTTTATTATTGCTTCTGTCAGCTTTTTGAGAGAATTTAAAAAATTGACCTTGAAGCAACTTTAGGATAAAAACTCTCTCAAGTCTCAATTCTATGTTAACATTCCCTCTTCCAAAATAAATAATCACCTTTAGAAAAAAAAATGTTTCGAAATTAATAAATGACTTTTTTTTTGAAAAAAAATATATTTCTAAATATTTTTTACAATTTTTTTTCGGGATATTTACCCAAAACTAATTTTGAAAGATGAATATATCAAAAAAACCACACAAGTTGGATATTACAAAAACTCTTTGAATGTTACAAAAAACTTTTTTTTTTTCGTTTATCTGGCAAATAACTGATAAATGCATTTATCAGTTATAAACAACTGATAAATGCATTTATCAGTTGTTTAACCAAGAAATCAAGCACAAAATTCTCTTTAAAAAACCTAAAAATGATTTATCAGTTATAAACAACTGATAAATGCATTTATCGGCTATTTTAACTAAAAAGACAAAAAAAAAAAAAAAAAAAAGAAGAAAATTAAAGTAGTTTTTTGTAATATTTTAACTTACATGTTTTTTTTCTTCGTAAATAACATATTTTTGAGGTAATTTTTGGTAAAAACTTCTTTTTTCTCATTACCTATTATATACCTATAAGACTAAAAATTTAAGATGTAGATAACAAAAGACTTAATATACCTCAACTATCAAAAAAAATTACAAAAAGTTGAATTTTTTAAATTTATCAAATATAAAAAGTGAACATTCATTTAGGTACGGAGGGAGCACGTTTTAAAATCAAACTTTTAATTATTTTTTTATACTTTCTCTATCTCAGAAAATGTAATTTACTAGTTTGTATATCACGTATATAATGATAAAATTGACTAAATCATTTTTTTTATTTACAAATGTAATATTTATTTAAGTTAAAAATAAAATTAAAAAATATACTGATATTTATTAAGAGACAGATAAAAAGAAATATTTATTTTTCTCTATGACAAGAAAGAGAACAAAAATAATAAAGATAAAGAGTTTTAGACTATAGTGGAATTGGCATAGGGTTCTTCTGCCAATTTAGGTGAAGTCCCTTTCCATTACAGCCTCCAAAGCCAAGTAGGGTTACATTTTTTGGCCTGACAAAGCAAAAGACAATCACAGTTCACACCCAGTGTATCAATTTTATTATGGATTAATTTTCATGTTTAACTTTTAAATTTGAACAAATTTAATTTATTGAGATTTGATTTGATTTCCTTTTTGTTATCAATTTTATTATGTAAATAATTATTTTATCCTTAAATCTAAAAAATGTCTAATGTAGCATTTAAATATACATTGAGGAGATTTATAAATAAAATAAGTTATTTTGTATAATTAAAGTTGATAAAAGGAAAAAAATGAGATGAAACTAAATATCAGAGAAATGGTGAGACTTGATATCCCCATCCCAAATCCAAAAAATGTAAAAATTTAGTGTGATATATAGAAGGCTCACACACTGGCCCACTATCACTTCATTACTTGGGTCAACCACAGCTCCCCGGCTAGCTCGAAAGTTTTAAGACCGGAGTTTCGCTCTGTTAATTTGTAACGACTCGAGCCCGAAGTTCGATCGCTCTACACGCAGGCACCAAATACTGTCGCACTAATCACCTTCTCAATTGAGTTAACCACAGCCTATCACAGGTCTTTAAAAGTCCAATTGATGATTTGATAGTTAGTATTAGTATATAAATCTTCTATATATCACACTAAATTTTCATAAGTTAATACTTTTCGAATAGAAAGTGATACAGCTACAAAGGAGGAGCAACGGAGCAATGCTGATGCTGATAGGAGCAAGGATGTTCTTGAATCGATCTTTGAGAAAGGACCAAGGGGCTTGGGCGGCCGCCTGCTTCTCACCGGGCGTGCGCCTCGCTTGAAGAACATCAAGGCCAAGTTTCTGGGCCCGAGGCGGGCGCCTCAAACATACCCAGGCGGGCGCCTCAAGTGACGGGCAAATTTGCTTAAGTTGCTGATGTTTTAATCGTTGATGTTTTATTTAATTACTTTAGGGATATTTTGGTACTTTCTTTGCTATTTCGTTTTAGGGTTTTAGGAGAGTATTTAAACATCTTTATGACTTTGAATAACTTAGTTTTGGATTTAATGAATTGAATTAAAGGACAAGAACGGTTGTGGCTTCTTTGTTAACGAATCTTGTTGGTTTTTATTCGGTTCCATCTCATAACCTCTGTACCCTACATTATTTGGTATCAGTTGTCTGGACGATTTGATGGCCGAACGAGGGCGTGGAATTCGTGGAGGAAGAGGTGTTCGTGGAAGGGGCCGTGCAGCGGATCGTCTGGTAGACGATCATCACCGCGAGCGTGATATACGCGATATTGAGATCAACGATCTGAGAAGACAGGTTCAGGTACTTCAACTCCAAGTTCGGAATCGCAGAAATCGTGGGGGGACACCGCCGATTATGGGTTCTGATTCGGAAGATTCTTTCGAGGATACGGAGTATCACGAGGGAGTCAATCCCTTTGCCAGAAATCGTGGACATCAGAATAGGTATGAGGAAGACTCTTTGAAGGATATCGGTGTCAAGATCGAAATTCCGGAATTCGAAGGTAAGTCTCATCCTGACGAGTTCATTGATTGGTTAAATACTGTTGAACGTATTTTTGATTTAAAACCTATGAAAGATGCTCATAGGGTTAAGGTTGTTGCAATCAAATTGAAAAAGCATGCTTCAATTCGGTGGGAACATGTTAAGAAACAACAGGTGAGAGAGGGTAAATTCAAGGTTCAATCTTGGGATAAGATGAAGAAATTGTTACAGCAAAAATTTCTTCCGGAACACTATAGACAAGATTCGTTTATTGCTTATCATAGTCTGAGGCAAGGGGATATGTCTGTAGAGGAGTTTATCCATGAGTTCGACCGTTTGTGGATGAAGTGTGATGTTGCAGAAGAAGACGAGCAAACAGTAGCCCATTTTCTTGGGGGATTGCGTTCTGATATTTCAGACGTGGTACACCTGCAACAATACTGGATGTATGATGATGTCTGTAGGCTTGCTTTGAAGGTTGAAAAGCAGTTGCAGCGAAAGAAGACCGTGAGTAATTGGCAACACAAGAACTTTTCGGGTAATCATACTAGTGAAAGTCCTAGCAAGGTTGAGGGGGTTACACCTACAGTCCCAATAACACCAGTGGCAGAAAAATCTGGTGCAGTTCAGGACGCTTTAAGGGGTAACAGTCAGCCCGGTGCTTCAAATGTCATGGGATTGGTCATTTAAGGGCCGTGTGTCCCAACCGACATGTTATTGCTTTAATGGAGGATAGTCCACCAGTTTATGATGAAGCACCAGATGATTCGAGTGGTGAAACTGAAGAAGTGTATGCAGATCAAGGAGTGGCATTGGTGGTTCAACGGGTGTTGAATGTGAAGGAGGTAGAAAACGAAGATTGGCTTCGTCATAACATTTTTCGGACTAAGTGCACTGCCATGGGGAAAGTGTGCAACGTGATCACTGATGGTGGTAGTTGTGAAAACATCGTTTCTACTGAGATGGTTGATAAATTAAGCTTGCAAATGGAAGAACACCCACAACCGTACAAGTTGTCTTGGTTAAGCGAGGGGAGTTCATTGAAGGTCAACAAGCGGTGTTTGGTGCAATTTTCCATTGGCAAACGTTACTCGGATGATGTATGGTGTGATGTTGTGCCAATGGTTGCGTGTCATGTATTGCTTGGTCGTCCGTGGTTGTTTGATCGGAGGGTTAAGCATGATGGCTACAAGAACACTTATACCTTTACGAAAGATGGCGTGACGGTTACATTGTACCCTACTCTCTATCGAAAGAAACCTGACTACGATAAGGCTTCCGTCCCCATTAATCATCAACTCCTCAGCTGGTCTAGCGTGGATGGTACATCTGAGCGACACAGTAGGCCCAAGCAACAAATGGGTACACACCGCAAGCGAATTGTCCTTCAGGCGGGAGGACTACTTTGGGTTCACTTGAGCAAGATTGGGTTTCTGTTGAAGCACCTTGTTGGTATCGACTCGTGGTCGAGTCTTTTTCAAGGGGGGTGAATGATACAGCTACAGAGGAGGAGCAACGGAGCAATGCTGATGCTGAAAGGAGCAAGGATGTTGCTGAACTGATGCTGAAAAGGACCAAGGGGCTTCAGGCGGCCGCCCCGTTCTCACCCAGGCGTGTGCCTCGCTTGAAGAACATCAATGCCAAGTTTCTGGGCCCGAGGCGGGCGCCTCAAACATATGCAGGCGGGCGCCTCAAGTGACAGGCAGATTTGCTTAAGTTGTTGATGTTTTAATCGTTGCTGTTTTATTTAATTAATTTAGGGGTATTTTGGTACTTTCTTTGCTATTTCGTTTTAGGGTTTTAGGAGAGTATTTAAACATCTTTACGACTTTGAATAACTTAGTTTTGAATTTTATGAATTGAATTAAAGGACAAGAACGGCTGTGCCTTCTTTGTTAACGAATCTTGTTGGTTTTCGTTCGGTTCCATCTCATAACCTCTGTACCCTACATCAGAAAGTCTCAGTTTTTTAATGGTTGATTTAATTAATTTTGATAAAAAATTGAGAAAAATAATTATTTTGATGAAACTCTATTAATTTCGTTGGTAGTATTTTCATATCGTATCAACAACAAATTTTTAAAATTTCATTTTAATAAATTATTTTATCTAAATCTTTTATCAAAATTCAATCAAATTAATCACTAAATAAATAGAACTATCATTTCAGAATAGAGTAAGTTTAGATATTACAAATGGAAAATATTTATTTTTATTTTTAATATTCATTTAATTTGAAGCATTTGACTTTGATAGGTAAAAATAATAATTATTATTAATCTTTTTAAAAGGGAAATAATGAATAAAAAGTTTCCAAGTCTCCAAATTTCAAAAAGTGATCTTATCAATCCCACTTTTAAAAATTTAATATCATTTAAGAAATTCAACACCTGCATAAGTGGTACTCATTTCATCTCAATGAGTGTTCATTATTGATTTAAAGGAAATTTTAAAAGTTCAAATTTTGAGAATTTCTTAGTATTATATGTGTACAATTATTCTTAGAGATTTTACTATATTGCAAGTGTAAATTTAAAAATGATGTAAAATAATAATAATAAAGGATTGAAAAAGCTTCCCCAAGAAACAATATTTTTTAATTTATTTATTAAATGGACTTTCATTTAGCAAAGAGGGGAGTAATGTGAATATTTCTTACGTCCCAAAATATGTGTTATTGTTTTAATTTTATTTTATCAACTTAAATGAGTTTTATACTATCAAATATACTATCAAATAATATATTTAAAATTTTATGAAGTTAATTTTATTAATTTCATAGCATAAATCCAACTTTTACTAAAACTATACTCCCTGTGTAAATATATAAATGTTCATTTAAAAAAAAATTACTTGATCCTCACCAATAATCATATTTTTATTTACAATTATACTCTTATTAGTGTACTGTATTATATATTGTCGGGGTGAATAACCAAAATATGAAGAGTCCATTTTGGAGGAAACTTGTTTCTCCATAAGTTATAAAAAGTCCACTTTCTAATTTTGAGTTTCGAGCGTAAAACATTGAGTTTCGAGCTTAAAACACTGAGTTTAGGCGTTAAAATACCTAGAAGTTAAAACATCGAGTTTAGGCGTTAAAACACCGAGTTAAGGTTAGTAACTAAAACATCGAGTTTATGTCTTAAAACACTGAGTTTTTGCCTTGGATTTTTTAAAAACAAGACTTTTTATAAGTTCTGTTCCCCCAAAATTTTCTGAAATATGAAACGCACTTTCACGTTTTTACATTAATCAGTTCAATGTATTAACTAGTGACATCTTAATACAATGTAGTTTATCAATTCGTTACATACAATATAATTAATATACTATTTTCATGCGACGCAGTTTTTAATTTTGACTCAAATATTGCAACTTCATTGCATTATTTGTAACACAATTAGAAGGTATATTACATTATGTTGTCATTAATAAGTACACTTCCTTTGCTAATAAGCGAATATATATATATATATATATATATATATATATATATATATATATATATATATATATATATATATTGCATAAATTAATAATTATTCTAATTGTGAGACATCTAAGGATGCATATAAAAATTCTTAAATGTCATTTTTTATATTTTACTATAATTTAAAAATGGACATTTTTTTAAAGACGAAATAGTAAATATTATATGTCAAATTAACACCATATTAGACTCAAGTTGACTTGATTTTGTGCAGAGTTTTTCAGTGAACTACAGTAATAAGTAGCTAATTTCAAGTTTCATTGAGGTCAAAATAGTGTCTACTACCTCCCAACGACCATCCCATTACAGGTTGCACCAATTTCTTTTTTTAAACGTCACATTATAACTTCCACCAAATTTTTTTTTTTTTTTTTTTGAATATTCCATTGGTAAATTTTACTATGCAAAAAAACATATTATTATTATTATTATTATTATTCTAATAACTCACTTACAATTTTTTCTTATACACTATAATTTTGAATATATATATATATATATATATATATATATATATATATATATATATATATATATATATATATATATATATATATATACTCCCTTTAAATTATATAAATTTCTAAAAATGTGACATTATTATAAGACGGAGGGAGAATTATTTATCAATGATTGAAGGAATCAATCTTTATTTGTATGATCTGTGATTGTCAGGAATTGAATTATCTAGAAATAAGTTTGGCCACACACTCTCAATTATATACAGTATTAGTCACTATGTACTCTCTTCGCCTCAACTAAAGCTTCACCTTTCAGCTAAAAAAAATGTTTCATTACAAGCTTTACTATTTTAAAATAGCAAAAAATATTAGTATTATATTGTTCATATTTCAATTGTCTCTTTCACACATTTAAATAATGGATCTCACTTGTCAATTTCATTCACTTTTTTCTTTCACACATTTAAATTGCGAGTCTCATTTGTTATACTCACTCACTTTTTTCCTCTCACAATTCTTTTCTCACTCATCATTTGTTTTAATTTTTGTGTTAAGGAAAAATGATGAAGCTATTAATAGGACGGAGGGAGTACTCCCTCCGTCCCATCGATTTTAAGAAAACTTTTCATTTTGGGCGTCCCGCCGATCTTAAAAATTTCAAAAATGGAAAGTTTTTATTATTTTTATACTCTTTCTACCCCACTCATTCTCTCTCCTACTTTACTTTTACACTCACAACATTCTCTCTCCTAACTATTCATCCCACTCATTATCTCTCCTATTTAATTTTTCACACTCACAACACTTTTTCCACTCATTATCTCTTCTAATACTATAATAATATTTTTTAATTTTCGTGTCATTTCATTTTTTTTTATGTTGGGTGGGACGGAGGGAGTATATATAAAGTTGAAATTTTCTCCGACAGGTCAAATGATATGTTTCCAGTAATCTCGTGATCCCATTATTTATATTACATTTAACTTCTTCACGCTTCCGGTCAATCTTTCAATAATTCCTAACATTCTCAGACAAAAAAATTCCGACATTACTCTCTACAACAATCCATTGTGTTGTGGTGGGGCTCGACTCACTAACTTAGCCCGTGTAATCTCAATAGACGTTAATTATAGTGAGTAAATTATAAAAATCAGCTTACGATATAAAATAAACTAGATATTAAAACTGTTAGAGATATTATCACAAATCGGGAATTGCCAAACCTTGCCTATAATATATAAAGATCATTGGTCACTCCCTTTAGTACCAATTGGTTTTAAGATGAAACCTCAAATTTTAATATGGTATCAGATCAGGTCCATTACGCGTGAGAGGGGCCGTATTAGAGATATTATCACATATCGAGAATTGACAAACCTTGCATATAATATATAAAGATCATGGCCACTCCCGTTAGTACCAATTGGTTTTAAGGTTGAATTTCAAACTTTAAGAAAAACTCGCAATTTAAGTGAATTATATCTGATTATGTCAAATGAAAAATTAGATGGAAAGTTAACTTGCGTTAAAAAAAAACTAGGTCATGTGCTGTGTATATGTTTTTAAAAGGGCAATTATGACTTTTTAAGGGGCATTAACCTCATAAAACATGACAAATAGGCGAGAAATTTCCGATTAACAACCTCTCCCTTCACATGCCACAAGAAAAGTTGTAATTTTACCTTTAAGAACACGTGCATGGTACATGATTTTACCTTTAAAAACATGTGCATGGGTAACTATTTTGTTAACTCAAAGGAGTAATCTCAATATACGCGAATTAAGTCGAGCTCAAAGGTGACTATTTTGTTAACTCAAAGGAGTATTCTCATCAGACGCAAATTAAGTCGAGCTCAAAAGGTCACTATTTTGTTAACTCTAAAAGTGTAACTTAACTCGAGCTCGATTAAAAAAAAAAAAAAACCTCTAAATCACGTGATTTTACTGTGAATTGATATTGATTTGCTAGTTTACAAAATACTCCCCCGTTCCAAACCTAGATACTCGTTTACTGTTCGGCGTGAGAATTAAGGAAAGTAGGTAATGGAGAAAGTGTTGTGAGTATAAAAGTAAAATAGGAGAGAGAATGAGTGGAGAGAATAGTAAAGTTGATTGGTGTTGTGAGTATAAAAGTAAAATAGGAAAGAGAAAGGGAATAATAAAGATTTTTTGCCATTTTAGGAAAGAGATATGTTAGTTTGAAATGCTCAAAATGACAAAATGAATATCTAGATTTGGAACGGAGGGAGTAGATAAATACAAGGGTAAAGTACAAACTAGATGGTACCAAACAAAATAATTGTGCCACTACCACTAGTCTCATATGACAGTCTCTTTATACTTTTCTTCTTGATATGTTCACATACATTTTTTGTTTTATATTTTGAGTTTCACCAGCCACATAAATTGACATAAACCTCTACCAATTTTACCCTTTCCTCCCAACCATTTAAAATATTTGGAAAAATAAATTAAAAAAATTTAAAGAAACAAAGGAAAGGAAAAATATAATAATCACACATGTAACTGTGGCATCATGGGCAACACATAAACATTGATATCTTCAGTGTAGCCTAATGCCTTTTGAAAGGGCCCATAGTTGACATTGTACTCAAAGGGTAATGAATTCTAAGAAACATTATGGTAAAGTCATTAAAATAATCACTCGTTCTGTTGTGGAATTTTTAAATAAGTAAAATACATTTATCAAAAACACATATGTGACATTTATTATGTGATAGAGGGAGTATTATAGAAAGACGGTAATACACGAACCTCTTTTGATAGAGATTGAGAGATCGAGCCTCGACTGAACCCATAAAATGTGTGTTAAAAGCTTAAATTGTTAGAGAAGGGTTCAAGGACATCATGCTCCAATATTAACAAAAGGCAAACATATTTTGTAGCCTATCATAGGTTCACGGGAATTGAGGCATACGCGGTTCAGATTGCACAACAGTTCGGACTAACAACGATAGAAATTAAAACTTCACAAATCGAAGTGGAAGTGGGAGGGGGGGGTATGAAAAAATTGTAGTTAGGACTGTATACACTTGTGTGGTCAATTGTGCGTACAGTTGTTCACACAATTGTCCTAACAAGTGTCTAAGCGGCCTATGGTTAGCTCATGTTCAACCCTGAGGCCATGGTTCGATTCCCCACCTGGTTAGAGGAATGACATCGCTCTCCCAAGATAAAGCGCGCCTCGCGCCGCATCAAGTGAGCCACGAAATGTGTTGATCCCCTTCTAAAAAAAAAAAAAAAACTTTGACAATAAAACAACTCACACGAACATAATTAAATGCAGCAGAATAATAAATACTTCATCAAGAACTTTAGTACTTATCTAAAAGTATAGAAAACATATTTAAAAACAAAAATTAGCCGTTAGTTAAAATGTAATCTAATTATATTTACTCCCTCCGTCCCATAAAACATTACCCCTTTTACTATTTTGGGCGTCCCACTTGTCATACTCACAACACTTTTCAAATTTACTATTTTCTCCACTCATTCTCTCTCCTCCCACTAACAACACCTACTTTAATAACATTATTCTTTATTTTCCGTTCTCAACAATAAAGGTGTAAAGTTTTGTGGGACGGAGGGAGTATACAATTATTTCCTAAACTAATTATATAAATTATACAAACTAACTTATAAATCAGAATCACAAAGATTTAAAAAGATATAAGATTCAAGTTCATTAGAAGAAGAAAAAAGTAAAACATAAACAAACAAATAAACAAGAATGAAACTTTACCTTTCAGCCTGTTGAACTTGAAGATAACAAGCTAGCGCAGCATTCAGATGTTTGTTTCTATACCCAACTTCCCCCTCTCCTTTCATGCCAGCAACTTCCATACTTCTGTCTATATCATCGTTGTTGCCGACTACTAGGCAATGGAGGGACCAATGAGCTTTGGAAGCAGGCTCAAACAGTCACGGGTAACTGTCTCTGAAACACTCTCTTCTATATCTCTTATCTCTAACTCCTCCTTGACCAAAAAAACTCCTTCGATGGCTTCCTCCTCCTCTTCAACGGTGTTCTCCCATGAACAAGACAGTTTTGACCTTGAATCGATACGGTTACTCGTTAGTTTAATCAATAAACACATTAATGAGTTGCTAGCAAATACTAAAGCATGGAAGTCTTTGAAGTCAAAATGCAGTTCAAACCTCAATGTACAAAAGCAGGAGTTTTTCGAGTTTTCCGAGCAGTCAATAGTTTCGAATCTTTATTGGGGTATCGAAAACGTCGAAGATGCAATACAAGCAAATAAGCCGGAAGATGGAGTTTTGAAGCTTAAAGATGCTGAAAAAATGCTTCAAGCACCAGCTTTGCTTAATGAACAAGGACTTACCGCTAAAATATCAAATTCTTACTTGGTTTGTTGCTCCTACTTTTATCTTTCCATTGTTAGGAAGCTTCAAGGGGATGAATTGCAAGTTGCCATTCATTTTCTGCAAGCTCTTTTGGTGTCTCCGAGAATTCTTTATTCCGAATTTGCCCCTGAGCTCTGTAGAAGCATATATCAGTCTTGCATTACATCATCGGTAGGGGCAGAATTGGGCTCGAAGAGTCACGAAAAGCAGGCATTCGAAGCTATGAAAGTGATAGCTAAGAGGTACAAGGCATGGCTAATGTATTATCAAGTCATGTCTTATGGAGATTCTCCAGGGTCCCGGCGTCTATCCAGAGATATTGATGACAATTCTAAACGTATTTCTTCGTAAGTCTTTCTTGATTTCTACTATTAATTGTTCTTGATTCAAGTGATGTCTCAGTAACTTGTTGGCAATGTATCCTACAATTTCTAAGAATTTTAGAAAGAAGTTATCAACAAGTGCTGCTCATGTACAGGAATATGAACTCCAGCAGTACCAGATCTTCTAGCTCATATGAACGTGTGGCGAGACTGCAGACTTATCAGAATGTAAGGCTCGACTTACTCGTACAAGTATTATCTAGTTTGAATACTTCTATAAAACAATAATAATATCTAATTTAATGGTTTTCCCTAGATTAAACTAAGAGTAAGAGCCATCCAAACAAAAAACTCAACAGAAAGCAGAGAAGTAAATACAGCATAGGAAAGCATGAAATCACGAGAGAAAACCAAACACAGAAAAGCTCGTTTAACTTACTTCGACTGACTTGGTGCGTGAATCCGTTCCCACATTCACCTGTGTAAGACATACCTAGAGGGAACTGCAAAACAAACCTTAAATCACTTTCATTGAAGTATAGTAATATTCCATCATATAGTAGTAAAAGAAAAACAATTATAATGCAGTTTGAGAAGGTTCATCCATTTGATCCTCAAAAGCATATAACAACATCAGAAAACATTTCCAAATTACAAAAAGAAAAGGAAGTAGTTACAGTTTCTCATCGAGTTCCTGGCCTAGACATAACAAAAAGCTTGCATATGAAGCGCCTGCAAGATATGCTGAATGAATCAGATTCAGACACGCCAAGTTCCCTGGACTCAGAAAACGGCAATTTCACAGATTCGGAGGTATTTTTCTTTCTTACTGCTTGTATTCTGCCCTTCTAGTATGAAGATTTACATTCCCCACTTTCTCTTTCAGCACCGGGAATGTGGAGAAGACTCTAAAAGCTCATGGAGAACAGTAAGGAGTACTGCAGATGATCTACAACCAGAACCGTTTGATAAGTTTGGTCAAAATCGCAATTTACTACTTCCCTCCGTCCCATGACTTTTTGGTCAACTTGGTTGAACTTTAATACAATTGCATTGACATCTGCAGGAAGCATAAGTCAAAATTTGAGAGAGCAATATCCAAGGCACAAGCACCCAGAAAATTACTGTACAAAGAAGCTAACGAAGTAAATATCACCAAGTTCTTTTCTGGAAGACGGTCCAGTTCATTAAGTGAATTAGATTTATCAAAGTTGGAGCTCGAGGACATAGAATTGCACACATTCTGGAATTACTATATCCCAGAAGAAACCAATACACAGAGTTATCAAATGTCCCAAACGGATTTACAAGAATGTTTCAGGTCACATACAGAAGAAGATTACCAAATAGAACAGGCTGGAATAGTTGAAAAAGTTATCTCAAGACTATGTTTCTCAGAAGGATTGGGAAACTGTGAGGAAGAATCGACAGTTGAAATTACAACAGTTTACGAGACGTTAGCCAGTAAAACGGGAATAAAATATTCCTTATTAAAGGATGTTATTTTGGACCAACTGCTAATGGCTATTTCGACTTCCACAGAAGAAAGGGTAACAAGAGCATCAGTATCAATACTTTCAAGTATAGTTTCTCGAAACCAGTCTGCCATTGCTGATATAAAGAAGAAAGGCTTACAGTTATGTGATCTAGCAAATGCTTTAAAGAGAAATGTTTACGAGGCAGCTATTCTTATTCATTTAATAAATCCATCTCCGGTCGAAATTAAAACCCTAGAGCTATTGCCTACCCTAGTGGAGATTGTGTGCACTTCTCATAGCTACAAGACTAGCTTAAAGTCACTTCTCGTGACACCTCCTTCTGCGTCGCTTAAGATGATTGAAGTATTAGTGACTGCGTTTGACTATTCAACAAATAATATGCATTTGGCGGCAATTAGTTCACCTAACGTACTTTCGTGTCTCGTAAATGTCCCACGAAATGATAATCTCGAAGAGTTTATCTCTTTGGCCGGCATTCTTGTGAAATGCATGCGTTTTGATGGGCAATGTCGGAAACATATAACACAGTTCACTTCTATATCTCCATTCATTTCTCTCCTATTGAGTAACCAGAAACATGCTACACTTGTAGCTCTGGAATTCTTCCACGAAATACTCCGCATCCCCAGGTACTGGTTAAATTCCAAGTAAAAGATTAGTCCTTAATTAATGTTTTTATTACATGCTTTGATTCTGTTAGTAATTACTCCCTCAATCCCATATCGTACTTTCCTTTTTAGCCTGTCCCAAAATATATAACGCGTTTCTAAATTAGGAAACAATCTTAGTGCAATTTTACTATAGTAAAAGCAATGTAAAAAAGTAAAGCACGTTCATGAAAATCATTATGGGACAGGAAGTATATCACAAAAGCTATTACAATTCCTAGTTTGGTTCAGCTGTTCAATACTCAAGGAGATGTTTTTCAATTGTATCAGGTCGGCAGCCATTCATCTACTACAGAAGATACGAGAAGAAGGTAGCATCAATATTATCTGTGTCTTATTGCTAGCCATTCAGCAACCTCAGCTAGATTACAAACTCCTAGCAGCAAGTTTGTTTCTCCAACTTAACATGCTGGTAGGCAATGATCTTTATAAAGTTTAGTACTCCCACCGTCCCATAATAAATGTTGCATTTGACTTACTAAGATTGTTTCCTTATATAGAAATGCAACATTTAGTGTGGGACAGACCAAAAAAGGGAAGTACGATTTTAGTTTAGCAATTACCCCTCCATTAAAAGTGATTGCTGATGTAGCTACGTGATAAACTTCCAGGAAGACTCACCAGACAAATTTATAAATCTGGAAACGGCAATTGAAGCTCTCCTCGAGACACTGATGTGGGAAGAAAATTCTGCTGCACAGCAATTGTCTGCGTTTATTCTATCAAACCTTGGTGGGACTTATTCTTGGACAGGTGAGCCATATACAGTACCATGGTTGGTCAAGAAGGCTGGGTTGACTTCACTGCAACACAGGAATATTATTAAAAACTGTGATTGGTCAGACAATTCCCTGCAGGTGAGCTATGATGAACATATGAAATAAATAGTGCTATAAATGATTGTTTGTTTAATTTCATTTTCAACCACTGTACTTTGGTCCGTCTTCCATTTTAACCATTATACTTGTTTGCATGAAATCTTTAGTTATTCACATTTCCACCCCTCCATGTGAAAGTTTGGAGGGTGAAAGTGTGAATAATTAAAAATTTCCATCATAATTTGACGGGTTAACTTTTTGGGGCTTGGGCAAACACTTTCCAGAGTACAAGCCAAAAAATAAGTAAAATGGTTAAAGTGGAAGTCGGTCCAAAGTACAATTGTTGAAAATGAAATAAAACAACAATTTTTATAGCAATTAAAAGAGACCCGAATGAACTTGCAGGACAACGGCATTGACACTTGGTGCAGTAAGATTGCACGGCAGATCATAAAGCTCGGGAATCCTGTTTTCCATGCTTTGGAGAATGGACTAAAAAGCAAGAGCAAAAGAGTTTCTAAAGACTGTATTACAACTATTGCATGGCTTGGGTGTGAAATTGTCAAAAGTTCAGAAGATTTGAGATGTTCTGCTAGTGAGATTTTACTAAGTACAATTGAGCAATATGTGCATCCCGGATTGGAGCTTGAAGAAAGACTTTTAGCATGCCTGTGTATATACAATTACACATCTGGTAGAGGTAATTCACATCGGCCCAATAAGTTTCTTATTATCAATAACAAAAATAGTAACATGGTTCACCATTGAAAGTGACATTTTCTATATTTATTTCTTAGCTCGAGTTGTATTTTTGCAGGAATGCAGAAATTAATTCACCTCTCTGAAGGTGTACGAGAGTCACTTAGACGCCTTTCAAGTATAACCTGGATGGCAGAGGAACTGCTGAAGGTAGCCGATTTTTACCAGCCAAATAAATGGGTGAGCCTACTATTTTTATTTGTTGTTTTTTATTATTCATTTTTTATATATATTTTCAAATGTTTATGTTTTCATGTTTCTCTTGATTTTCTTCATGCTTATTTCTTCTTTTAAATATCTTCGTAACTTTCACATTTTTTATCATCTCTCCCCTTTCTTATTATATTCTCACCTCTTCTTTGACGAGTCCTTATGATGATTTATGTTAGCTGACCCCAATTTATTTTGGGACTAAGGCTTTGTTGTTGTTGTTGTCGTCTAGTACAATCCAGTTACTTTACAGACTAGATACAAAAGAACATGTTAATTTAGTACGGTTTGTGTATATTGAGAAATGAAAATGAATTTTATGCACTGAATTTCAACTCCATTTCAATTGTAAGTGCAGAGAATATCTTGCGTTCATACACAAACTCTGGAAGCTGGTCATAAAGGCAGTGGAGCTGTTGGTTCCCTCATCTACTTTCGGGGACAGCTTTGCAGCGGATATGCAGACGGTTCTATTAAGGTTCGAAATACAAGATTCATAATATTTTCTCAAATAATAGAGGTATCTCTATAAAGAGATGCAATGAATTTTGAACACGCAAGAAGCTGATTTTTGAGAAAGATAGATATGCAATAAATAAAAAGGCAAAATAAATAATTACCAGTGGTTATGTGTTGCAGGTTTGGGACATCAAAGGACAAACAGCCACACTTGTATTGGACATAAAGGAGCACAGAAAGGCAGTGACATGTTTTTCGCTTTTCGAACCAGGGAACTGCCTGTTGAGTGGATCTGCTGATAAAACCATAAGGGTAATCAATTTAGTTAGCAACAACGATGACCTTCCTTCAATTTCCATGATTATTAAGAAGGTTAAAAGTGTCTTTTTCTACTACAGATTTGGCAAATGGTCGATTATAAACTGCAGTGCATTGAAATTATACCAACAAAGGATCCCGTTCGAAGTATGGATACATCTGGCGAACTAATTTTTGCAATTACGCATAGCCATAAGATGAAGGTAATAAGAACAAACTTGAAGGGCAAAATTAGTCACATTGACTGTCTGTTTAAACTCAATTTCATCCCTTCTAAGAAATCTACCCCCTCCTTCCCAAAATCAATGTTCATTTTTCATTAAGGGGACATTCCGAAAAAGTTGACTTTTAGCAGATTTTAGTAGAAAAGATGCATGGATATCCTCGTTATTCACTTTCAAAGTTTCAAACTTTTAGTTTTGCAAGTATATAATGAACTATGAAAAACAAATCTGAAAAAAACCATTTAGGGACAGTTTTTTTTTTTTTTTGTGAAAAAATGTCATTCTTTTTGGGACGGGGGTAGTACAAGTAACCATTTCCCTTAAAATGCATTGCGTTCTTCAGGTGATTGATACATCAAGAACTGTGAGAGATCTATGCAAAAGCAAACATGTAAAGAGCATAAGATCAAACAATGGAAAGGTTTACATAGGCTGCATGGATTCAAGCATACAGGTTTGTATAAAAATCTTGTGTTAAAACTAACTAAACTGATGTCACAATTGTCTAACAAGTAAACTGAATTGCCTTTTAAAGGAGTTAGCTTTAATCAACAATCGGCAACAGGAGCTCAAAGCACCCTCAACTATATGGAGATTGCAAAACAGGCCCATCAATTCCATTGAATTGTTCAAAGACTGGCTTTATAGTGCAAGTACTAGTGTTGAGGGTTCCAAAATCAAGGTAAGATTGCTATCAGTAATATATTAATACAAAATAAGACGTGCCACTGATTGAGAAGTATAACACAGGAATGGAGAAGACAGAGCAAGTCCCAAATGTCAATAGTACCGGAAAAAAGAGCAAATGTATTAGCAATGTGTGTAGTGGAGGATTTCATGTACTTACAATGCAGTTCATCTACGAGCAGCATTGAGGTGATCACTTATACTTTTTCTATAGGGTACAAACCATTTCCACATTAAAGAAAATGGAAGTACTTAGGTTACTGTAACGACCTGAACCCGAAAATCAACATCTCCTCCTATATATGCTAGCAGACATTATAATAGCATTTTAATTTAACAAATATTAAAAATCAGATCTGGTTGAGAGGAGCACAGCACAAAGTCGGAAGGTTATCAGCAGGCAGCAAGATAACAAGTTTATTGACAGCCAATGACATGATTCTATGTGGCACTGAAACAGGACTAATCAAGGTATGTACAATCTATCATCTGTCTAATTCAAGTTACTTACTATTGTTACATCATTATCCTCATTTCCCTATCTTGTGACTGGCAGGGTTGGATCCCATTATAGTGGAAGAATCCAGGTGCACATAACCATCTTTTCAAGTGCCATACTATTGCATATGCAGTACAGCCAGATCAATAATGTTCAATATATAGGATTGAGTGTATAGCGCATAGACGAAGGGGGCTATCACATAGTTTATAGATAATGCAATTCACCCTAAACAAATATTTTTCGTGTATATTAGTTGTATATTTATGCTTTTACATGGAGTAAATATTTATGGATGTGGATATTATAATTTAACTTTCAGGGATATTTCACACAAAGTACACAACGAGCCTCTGATTAAAAAATTAAGCTTACGAGGATATTATAATTTAACTTTTAACACTTGTATATTGAAATAATTAAATAAAGCATTATTCTAAAGGTGATACACATAAAAAGTAACTGCAGATTAAGTGATCTTCATACATGACCTCTTATATGGAAATCAAATTGAGCAAGCAAAACCAACATTACCAGAAGAAAATGAATCATATTGAAAGAAATTGAGTAGCTAAGATTTACAAGTGAAAACACAAATACCTTGTGTGAGTCCTGGTGTGATAACACCAGTACTAACACCATTACAAAAAGCAAAAAGCAGCGGAATAAGAACTTTAAGAAAGTAAAACTCAGATTTAAATATTTATCTACAGCAACTTGCTGTAGACAATAAAAAGCTTCTCTTTATAAACTCAATTGAGGGAGTGTTACACGAACAATGTTAACAAAAGAAGAACAAAACATACTAAATGATTAAACAATCTCTCACACTAAGCACTCCTTGATTCTTTGGAAATTCAGAGATTAAAGCACACAAAAACCGTTGTTGTGAATGAGCTGTGCGGTTCTTATTTATAGGAGAAGAGATCCTTGTTTGTAGGGAGTGATTTGCTTGATAAGATCCTCCATATTTAGAATTCTACCTTCCTTTGAACTCTTGTCAATCATTCCTTATCATGCACTCTTTTCCTTGTGTGAGAGATACGTACACTAAAAATATCCAAAATTCGGTTAGTAGGTTAGTCAAATAAATAAAACCTAAATTATAACATTTAAAATATTTACCTATTTTAACTAATATCAAGAAAGTAACAAATCTATATTAAGTCAACCTTTGACTTGTCAAACTAAACTGTGTGTGACATCACACTCTTTTAATCTCCCCCTGATTTGTTGCTTTTTGGTCAAAACAAATCATAAGTCAATAGTAGTTATCATAAACTAATATCAAATATTAAACTCCCCCTAAACAAGAAAATATGAAATATTGTTTAAAAAACCTAACAGTTCATAACTAGCATCCTAATTTGCTTTATCCATTTCAGCCCTGGTTTCTTCAAGTAGCTCCCAACGGAAGTTCTACCTGAAGTCATCAAATACTTGACTTGTGCTTGCTCCCCCTTTTTGTCCGGAAAGACTAGCCTTGGCAGCCAACAATTTGTTCCTTCTAGCCGCCATTTCCTTGAACTGCACACGAGCATGGAGCTAGTCTTTTCAAGAAATTTGATTTCTTCATCATAAATGTCTGCTGGATCAATTGGTGGCATTGGAGATGTGAGCACATCTTCACCTACACCAGCCATATCATCCTCATCATCATCATGCACTTCAACTGTTGGATCATCTGAAACTCAACAGGGAGGTCAATAGTACGTTTGGTGCATTTCAGAATTGACTAAATCCCGAAAGGTTCAACTTTCTCCTATAGCCTGTGTCAGAAAGAGTAATATTCACCCCTTGTCCCAAACACATACCCGAAAATAAGCAAGGAAAAGGAAGATCAGACGGTAATTCCTTTTCAGCAAATTGGACAATACTAGCAAACACAATCTCCCAAGATTAAACTCTATAACCCGAAATATTCTATAGATGAGATCTGTATGGGTTGTGGTGACATTGTTTCTGTTGGTGGTTGGTTTCCAATTGAGGGTGGCAATTTTGAATAGAAAGCCACAGAAGGAGGTTAGCATGGTGCACTTATATTGGTTGTGTCAGATGGGATCAAGGCCATTTGAGATAGCCGATGCAATTTTCATTTTTTTGGGGCCATGACAGGTATGTTTTGAGGATTGGGAGTTTGAAGAAAAGAATTGATGGTAGAAGGGGAGAAGGATATAGCTTTACCCCTGACTGTCACCATTTCAAAGCAATCAGATCTTGGGTCTTGAATGGATTGGAGGAGGTTTGCATAAAATTCACACACAAGAGAGGGATAAAAATGTGCAGGGTAGGTGACAGTGTGGAGAAGGGATTTTTCCCTTACCTAGTCATCCTCATGTCCTCAAAAGTCCTATCTTGGACCCTTTCCACAATAAAATTTTTCATTCTAAAGAACTCAAATCTTTCCTTTGCCTCATTGGATATAAATGTTTCGGAAGAAGGGGGACTTATAGTGATTTTGGAAGGTTTGGCACGTGTGGAACGCCTAGGCATAGGCGTGGAACTAGCAGTGGATTGAGCCTTCTTTGTACCCTTCTTCCTTGATGTAGGTGCTGGTGTCATCACATCTTCACCAGCATCAACTTTCTCAGTTTTCAATTCCTCCCTTCCAAGCCTAAAAGATTCATTCTCAGCCTCATCATCATCAGAACCCAGGAGTGGAGCTTGGTCAGCTATAGATGCACTTGCCTGAGCTTTTGATTGTCTTACCTTCCCTTTAGCCTTTTTCAGATCCAATAGGGCTTGAAGGGGAATATTTTCATCCTCTTCATGATGGGTGTGATGATGTGTATCCGAAAATTTTCCCATTTTTGTGTTTGAAAAAATCAACGAAAACGGAGTCGCCACGCCATTTTAATTTTGAGGGCCAAAACTTTGAAAAAAGCCCGAGATCAGAGATTTAGGTTCGGAGGTCATGTTACGCGTCGGGAAGGACGTTAGTGTGCACCCGACGCGCCTCGTAAAACGAGTCTTCCAAGCTGAAAATCATTTGTGTGTGTGTGTGTGTGTGTGTGTTTTGGCCAAAATAAGTTGAAACTCAGAAAAGTAAAAATTGGGATATCTTTTTAAGACTTTAAACTGATCCCATGATTTTTTGGAAGATTTTTGGGTTGAGATTTGGTACTCAAAAGACCTTTTGAAGTTGAGAGCCATTTCTGCCAGAATGAAAAAGGCAGTGGACCTTTGATTTTGAAAGGGATTCAAGGGTCTTAAAACTTCATAATCTGGATAAACTCAGAGAATGAAAGTTGTTCTAGACACCTTAAATAAAGTTTGTGCGAAGGAATTTTCCATTTTGGAGAAGATTTGAGGGGACAAAACCTTCTGGAAACCTCAGATATGAGATCTGGATTCCCAGAAGCTGATGAACTAGCCTCTGAAAGAAAATTTGAAAAGAGGAGTTTTACTCACCCAAAAAATAGAGTAAAAATATGTCTGGAAATCTCTGGATGTTGGCTACAAAAAGTATTTTGTAGTCAACAGCAAATTCCAAGTTCATCTGTGTCCAAAAATTAAGACCATGGACTGAGGTCTGAGAAAATTGCTACTGGACAGCAACTTCTCAAGAAAGAAAATATGATTTTAAAGGGGGTTTTGCATCTATGCTTGTCCCCATTTCCCTAGGTTTTGGTTAGTGATCACTAGACATTTTAGTGGTGAATCAACTATACCAAACCATCCTTGGGGTACATTAGGACTAAGCATTTCATTTGCTTGGGAAGGGGATTTTTATCCTTTGAAAATGAGATTTTATGCTTGAAAATGGTTTTTAGGGTTTTGAAAATAAATTTTCTTTGCAAGAAAGTAAGAAAACTTGAAATTAATTTTGATCTTTGTAGAAGATCATCCATGGAGATGGTCTTCCATGGTGATCTTCTTAGATCTAGAGCAAGAAGATGAAAGAACTACATTTTGTAGTTTGAAGATGCATGCATGGATGAGATTTAGGGTTAGGAAGAGGAGGGTTTACCAATCTTCCTTGTGTTCTTGAGTGTTTGGCTTGAGTGTATGAGTGTTTAGGGCTTTAATATGAGAGTGAGTGGATGAGTATGAGTTGGGAAAGATTGGAGAGAAAATGGTGACAATTCTTGAAGAATTCTCACTGTTTTCTCTCTATATTTCGCCAGAGGTTCGGTGCAAAATGTGTTATTCCTCCTTATTTTTGTGACTGAAGGGCTCAATTTATAGCCCTCTGGAAATTACAAACATATCCGCGCGGATGGATCCCCTCAGCGTGCACTGTTCATTAAATGCAGCTTCAGCTTTGGACAAGAGGAATAATCTTTTTGAAATTTCAAATTAACGGCCAGTTTGTGTCTCCCGGCCATTGCTATTTGTGGTTTTATTCCTTTTGTTTTTCTTTTTAAGATTCTTTTTAAGGTTTAACCTTAAATAACAATGCCCATTTTACCCTCACTTTGTTAGAAATGTTAGGATAGTTAGGAATTGTTAGAAATGTTATAACTTTCGTTAATTTTCTAACGAAAATTCTAACAAGCTCAAATTGGAGCACTTACGGTAGCCCTCGGCGACGGCGCTTTCGAAGGAAGCGGGGTCGTCGATAAGAGTAAGGCTCCATATTTGGCGGGATGATCGAGTGATCGGGTGGCTGAACCTAGCGATAGGCTACCTACGTATCCCGGGTGGGAATCAAGCCAGTCGTAGTTCGGGTCTTTGACCACAGGAGATGATGGCGTTTTAGGTGCCTCGAACCCGATGAGCGAGTTCACGGTCGGTTCTTTGGAAAGAAACTCTGCTGGGGATAAGAGATGACCATTTTCGGTCTGATGGCTATCCGCTCTGCTGGGGATAGGAATGACCATTTTTGGTCTGACGGGTATCCGCTCTGCTGGGGATTTTTGTGATTTATCGTTTTTCTAGTGATAGCGTCTTAGGTGCCTCAAACCTTGGAGATGGCGTTTTAGGTGCCTCGAACCTTGGAGATGGCGTTTTAGGTGCCTCGAACCTTGAAGATGGCTTTTTAGGCGCCTCGGACCTTGAAGATGGCTTTTTAGGCGCCTCGGACCTTGATGATGATGGCTTTTTAGGTGCCTCGGACCTTGGAGATGGCGTTTTAGGTGCCTCGAACCTTGATGATGATGGCTTTTTAGGTGCCTCGGACCTTAATTTGAAATGGCCTTTCGGTGGACTTCGTCTGCTGCCGAAGGAGAGGGTGGACCGTTTTGGTCGAGGGTGGATTCCTAATGATAGGCTACCTACGTATCCCTAGTGGGAATCAAGCCCTTTCATAGTTCGAGTACTACTCGAGATTCCGTTGGCTTTTGGGATTCCGTTAACTTTCTTTGGGGATTTCGTTAGCCTTTCTTTGGGGAAAATCGAGACGTATTTGTCTGGGAAATCGGTCTTACGTTTGGCTAGTTGGGTGATTTTGAGGAAAGATACGGGATCTCGTTATCTTTCTCGGGAACTCGGTCTTACGTTTGGCTAGTTGGATGATTTTGATGAAAGATACGGGATCTCGTTATCTTTCTCGGAGAAGTCGGTCTTACGTTTGGCTATCGGGGTAATTTTGATGAAAGATACGGGATCTCGTTATCTTTCTCGGGGCACTCGGTCTTACGTTTGGCTAGGGAAGATTTTGATGAAAGATACGGGATCTCGTTATCTTTCTCGAGGAGATCGGTCTTACGTTTGGCTGGGGTAATTTTGATGAAAGATACGGGATCTCGTTATCTTTCTCGGGGCACTCGGTCTTACGTTTGGCCGCCAGTGGGTAATTTTGATGAAAGATACGGGATCTCGTTATCTTTCTCGGGGCACTCGGTCTTACGTTTGGCTGCGGGGTAATTTTGATGAAAGATACGGGATCTCGTTATCTTTCTCGGGCACTCGGTCTTACGTTTGATCCGGGGTAATTTTGATGAAAGATACGGGATCTCGTTATCTTTCTCGGGGCACTCGGTCTTACGTTTGACTGCCGTTGGATGATTTTGATGAAAGATACGGGATCTCGTTATCTTTCTCGGGGCACTCGGTCTTACGTTTGACTGCCGGGGGTAATTTTCTTGAAAGGGGTTGACCTTGTCAAGTTGGGGGCTGAATTGCAGAGTCCTGAAATTTTAAAGGGCAAAAGGGTCATTTTGACCCTTACAATCCTGTCCGCGCGGAGAGGAATGGAAAGTCAGGGGTATTAATTAGGGCCAACGCCCTTCCTCTTCCCCATTCAGTTTTTTCAAAAATTCCGAGAGCAGGGAGAGAGGAATCGTAAATCCGCCATTGTTGGCCTTAGAAGCTTCAAAAATTCTCCGATTTCTTCGATTTTTTGAGCAATGGAACACGGGGAAGGCGCTTTTCAAGGCCAAGGACGTGGCCCGGTAGCGGAGAGGCGATTGGAGCTCGTCCGAATGAGGAGGCATTACAATCTTTCGCAATCGGTTGCGGAGGAGCATTACCCCGATGCTTGGCAACATTGGGCTTCGGATTCGAATCTCCGAACGGTATACTTTGAAACCCTTTGATCCCTTTGTTGATTTCTTGTTTGAAATTTGAATTTTGGGTGATTTTTAAAATTTTTTTTTTTTGAAAATTCGAATGATTGATATTCTTGGCTTTGAATTTTGATTTTGATGCTTTGCATGTTGATGATGATTTTTTTTTCTTTGAAATTGAATATTGATATGTTGATGATGATTTTTTTTTGAAATTGAATATTGATATTGATGAATGATGCAATGCATGTATTTCGTTTTGAAAGAATGGGCATTTTGCCAATATGAGATGTATGTATGTTTAGGATATATATATTTTTTTTGAAAAGTGGGACGGATTTTTCCTCCCGTTGCATGTAAGATGGATGATATGCATGTATGCAAAAATTTTTTTTTTGAGATGATGCATGTTATTTTATGAAAATGGGACGGAGTTTTTACTTCCGTAGGAACGCATTTTTTTATTATTGTTTTTTTTTTTTGATGAATGCATTGGGACTTGCTGAAAACTGTTTTCTTTCATGCGAGAAAAAATGGGGCTATGCTCATTGTATGCTGTTATGCTGTCGAAATTTTTTTTTTAATGCATGTGTATGCTTTTTTTTTTTTTTTGACATTTTCTCTCTCTTTTTTTTTTTACAGGGCGGACACCGTTTTGTGACGGAGCAGCTGAACAAAATGAAAACTCGAGGATCGGTGGAGTCCGTGATTGACTTGTGGGACCGGCTTCCGAATGCGGGCCGAGGAACTTTGCCGAGTCCGAGACAGATCGTTGTTGAGACGGGGCTCTGGGAGTTCGTTGAGTGCTTAAGGGGACTGGTCAAGTTCCCTAAGAGCAAGGGCTTGATGTTTGCTCTGGCGCAGCACTGGTGGGACGCGACCCACACCTTCCACTTCTTCTGGGGCGAGGCTACGGTTACGCCCTCCGATTACGCTGCGATCACGGGCCTGTCCTTTAATGGACGCAGCATTGAGTGGCGGGACGGCTACAGCGATGCTGATCTGCAGGCTCTTCTGGGATTTTCCCCTATTCCCAAAAAGGGGATGGGGATGGAGTATGCCGTGGTCTACGGCAAGATTCACTACAAGAAAAGGGGCTATTTACGGCGCTCATTTACGGCGGTGGACACGCGTCCGCCGTATATATCATATATATACGGCGGTTATGTATACCGCCGTATATAAGTAATATATACGGCGGTCTAGACCGCCGTAAATAAGTAAATACGTATATTTGACATGAAGGCGTACGAGATCGAAGTTATATACGGCGGTGTATAAGTAGCCGCCGTATATAGTTAACTATTATCGGCGGTTTTGTACGCGTCCGCCGTAAATAGTTAACTATATACGGCGGTTTGTACGCGTCCGCCGTAAATGTCATTAAATACCGGAAACCAAATTTCCCTATTCGGTTTCGCGGTATCTCTCCCTCTCTTTCTCTCCTCCATAGCAGCCATAGCTTGGCTAGGGCACCGACGATCGCCATAGCTAGGGCACGAACGAAGATCTCTTTCTCTCCTCCAAATCAGCAGGTTGGTATTTACTTTTAATTTTTTGGTTTTTATTGTTCTTGGTCTTGGTCTTACTCGGTCTCTCTTTCTCTCCTCTAGCGTATCTCAGTCTCTCTCTCCTCCAGCCGATTTCTTCAATCAACAACAATCAGGTATACATTTCTTTCCCCTTTTCTAATTTACTTTTAATTTCTGGATTTTTTTTGTTCTTGGTGTTGTGAGTTATTGTTGATGTTGCTGTTGTTGTTGTTGTTGTCTGTTGTTGTGCCTAGAACATCTTTAATCTAAAGCTTGACTTTCTCGATTGACTATGGTTGATAAATTTCTTTATTTTGTGGGTAGGGGTTGGAGGTTGTTTAGTCACAGGTCGAGTTTCTATTATGAAGTAGTATTTTTTAGCTGAATTGCTTATGTTTATGAACAATCTTAAATTGGTTTTATTTTATTCTCCGCCTTGTAATATGCAACCTGAGTTTGAACTCAATTTTTACGTGTTCTGAGGTTCTTTTCCGTACTTTATCTTTCTACTAAGTTTGCTTAAAAACGCTTTAAAAATGTTCCGTATCATAATTTATAATAATTGCTTGATTAGAGATTTCACAATGTTTGTTACAGCATAAATGCTGACTATGTAAGCTTTATATTGTATCTTTTTCTTATTCAAAAGGTTGACTTACTTTTTCTTATTCAAAAGGTTGACTTACTCTTTGATATATGTTGGTCTTTTAGCGTGTTTTTCTTTGTGCTTAAGCTGATAATGCTATGTAAATTCAATCAATTATTGTTTTCCCTCAATGCTTGACTTTTTCTTATGCGTTTCAAGTTTTATCCTAGTTATTTGCATATATTTTCTTTGCATCTCAAAACTTTCCTACCTCAGATTTCTACTTATATGTTGATACTTCCTTTTCCTAGTGACATGATCATGAATCTTGATACCAATGATTCCTTCTTGCTTTACTAAGATACTAAGTTGCCTCCAACAAATAGACAATACCTAGTCGTGGACTTCTTGTTTGAAGGCAAACCTTGTAAATTCCCTTAACTCTAGTGTGCCCGTAATCTCAATCTATTAGTCCATATATTGGTGTTGCGCACTTCAAAAAATAATGTTGCGCACTTCAACCTAGTTCCTAAAAATAGTTTCAAATCTTTTGTTGCATGTGCATATTCTTTTGCACATCAACCTAGTTCCTTAAATTAGCTTCTCAATTAGGGGGGGGGCTTGTGAGAGAGAACGAATGATGTTGTCATAGGGTTATACTATATCATAGGCCCAAGTTCGACTAATAGGCTAGGCTCCAACAATGTATATTATCTATATCGAGCCAAAAGTTGTACATATTTAGACTATGTTTGTTTATGAGTTTATTTTTATTCTAAACTTTGTGTCTCTCGGTCTTATATATAGGTTGTATTTTAACGTTAAAAATATCAAGTCAAGTCATATATGGACAAAAGTTGGATTGATTTGGATAATCGAATTTCAAATGAGTATTTGTCTGGGGTTGACAACTTTCTCGATTTTGCATTCTCAAAAAAGTCTGTTGGTGTTAAAGAAATATATTGTCCTTGTAAAAAATGCGCAAATCGTTACCAAGAAGACCGTGCAACCGTGAGATCACATTGGATTGCAGTGGGATTTCAAAAAGATTACAAGAATTGGATTAGGCACGGGGAAGAGTACATTTCGGCGCGTAAGAATGATAATAATGATAGGACAATCAAGATGGCATTGAAATTGAATTGGGCGTGCAAGATTGTATGAGGCGAATGGTACATGAAGGGATGGGTATGCCGGATAGTAACCGGCCAGAATTGAAGAAATCGTACAATCGATGCATCCACCGCAAAGTTTCTTAGACTTTTGAGAGATGCCGATCAAGCCTTGTGGGAAGGGTGTGATAAGTTTACAAGTACTCTCATTTATTGTAGAACTTATGCACTGGAAGGCTAATTATCGAGTGACCGATAAGGGATTTACTTCTTTATTAAAAATTTTCATTAGGGCATTGCCTCGGTCGGCGAAAGTGCCAAGTTCCTATCGTGAGGCGTACAAGATGATCATGGATTTGGGTTTTAGTTATAAAACGTGGGACGCGTGCATTAATCATTGTATGTTGTTTCGAAATGAAACGAAAAACTTACTAAATGTGAAATTTGTGGAGCCTCTAGATATAAGCAACAAGAAGAAGGGGGTAGCGGTGAAGGTGCGGAAACAAGTGGCAAGAATAAACTTCCCAAGCAGGTAGCGATGAAGAAAGTATGGTATTTTCCCTTAAAGCCAAGGTTGCAAAGGTTGTATTGGTCATCTAAGACCGCGACACTCATGAGATGGCATGCCGAGAAAAGAATAGACGATGGTGTCTTTGAGGCATCCTGCGGACTCTCGTGCGTGGAAGAAATTCGATGAACGTTATCCATTATTTTCAAGTGAAATTCGAAATGTTAGATTGGGATTAGCATCCGACGGATTTAATCCTTTCGTAACAATGACTATATCTCACAAGACTTGGCCGGTTGTGCTTATGCCATACAATCTTCCACCTTGGTTATACATGAAATGACCATATTTCTTCTTGTCGGTGCTTACTCAAGGCCCAAAAGGGCCGGGCAACAAGATAGATGTGTATCTCCAACCGTTAATTGATGAGTTGAAGGAATTGTGGGAAGATGGTATATCAACTTATGATGCATCAAGGAACGAGTTGTTTACTTTACGAGCTTCACTATTGTGGACAATAAATGACTTTCCCGCATATGGAATGTTGTCTGGATGGAGCACTAAAGGTGAATATGCTTGCCCTTGTTGCAATGTGAGACCTCAAGCACGATGGTTGAATCATGGTGGCAAGTATTGTTATATTGGTCATCGACGCTTCTTGCCTAGGAGTCATGCTTTTCGTAAGGATAAAGGCTCTTTTGATGGTACTCATGAAGTGAGAGATAAGCCCAAGTTATTGTTTGGAACAAAATTGCTTAAACAAGTTGAAAATATGGAAAGAGTATAAAATAGAAGATGTTATTAAAAAGAGGAAAAGAGAAGAGGGTGAGAAGCAACAAGCCAAGTTGGAGAAAAGAAAGGTTCCTAAGTTGTGTCACAATTGGAAAAAGAGGAGTATCTTCTTTGAGTTGCCTTATTGGGCAAATAATCATGTTCGTCATAATCTTGATGTTATGCACATTGAAAAAATGTGTGTGATAATGTGCTACATACTGTTAGGTACTGCGGGAAATCAAAAGATAATGATAAAGCAAGAAAAGACCTAAAAGTGATGAACATTCGGAAACCATTGCATCTACAAAAGCTTCCATCCTGGGCAAAGATATTATGCCTCCGCCTCGGTTTACAATGAGTAAGAAGCATAAAGACACATTCTTGAAAGTTCTAAAGGGAGTCAAAGTCCCCGATGGCTACTCGTCAAACATATCTCGTTGTGTACATCTAGAGGAAAGAGCTATTTGGGGTCTTAAGAGCCATGATAGTCATATTTTGCTCCAACAACTACTCCCTTTAGCTGTTCGAAAAGTGTTGCCTACTTCGTTGTAAAAGCCATCATTGAGTTGGCAAATTTCTTTAGGCAATTATCCTCAAAGGTGAATACACTTGCCGATCTCGAAAAGATACAAGATCGGATGGTCACACACTATGTGCTCTCGAGAAAATATTCCCACCACTTTCTTTGATGTTATGGAGCACTTGCCGGTGCATTTAGCCGAGGAGGCCTTGCTAGCAAGCCCAATACAATTTCGTTGGATGTATCCCGTAGAGAGGTACATCCATATTAAATTTACTTTGAAAAAAGTTAAATTCTTTTTACATCTCGCTTTAGCATGAGTAAATGTTTTTGTAGGTTTCTACTTACATTAAAATTATATGTTCGAAATCGAGCCCATCCCGAGGCCTCCATAGCTAAGGCAATTGTGGTCAAGAATGCATGACTTTTTGTACGCAATATTTGGATGACATTGAGACAAAGTCCAATCGTCCTAGAAGAAATGATGATGAAGGTGATGAAGTTAGGCCGCTTTGTAGGAAAAGAAGAGGTAATTATCCTTGATTACATCACACGAGTACAAGCGCATAGATATGTGCTTTTCAATATCAAGATGTTGAACAATACCTAGAGTAAGTGATTCCTTACATGAGGCTTACATTCCTTATATCTTTTATATTTCAAATTAATACTTAATTCATATTTTCGATCCGCTCAGAATGCATCGTGTACATTTGAGGGAGACATTACCTCGTAATCAACGACATCTTATAGAGAAAGAACATAATGATAAGTTTGTTAGCCGGTTTAAGGATTATGTAAGTATGAAACCACCTTCATATAATAGTTTCAATTTATCGTTTTAAATATTTTCTTATTAAATTTTGTTTTTTATAAAAGGTATGCACGACGAAAGATGTAGTGCCCGAAAGAATTACGAGTCTTGCATTGGGTCCTCATATGGATGCGAGGCGGTATAAGTCTTACATAATAAATGGTTTTCGATTTCGAGTGAAGGATGTCGATAGACGAAGGAAAACTCAAAATAGTGGAGTCATGTCAATGCAAGTGTGACAAGTTTTGCAAGCCGAAAGGATAATAATCCCATTGTAGGGGATGTTAACTTCTACGGGAGTTGATTGAGATCCTTGAAATTCGTTATAGCAACTCAATAAGATTTGTATTGTTTAAATGTGATTGGGTTGATAACCGGACAGCAAGATGGAAGATGAGCAAAAATTTACTCTTGTAAACTTCAATCACAAGTTGTATAAGGATAATCGAGTTGGTGATGAACCATTCATATTAGCATCTCAAGCCGAGCAAGTTTGGTATGTTAAAGATCCTATAGAAAGTGATTGGAAAGTTGTGATGAGGATTACGCCAAGAGATAGTTTTGACATATATTCAAATGATGATAAACAAGTTGCAAATTCGATTCCACAATTGGTACCATTTTGCTCACAAAATCTGGATGAAAATGTTGCTAACGAAGAAGCATCGTGGGTGCGAGAGGGAGTTGATGGGGTCGAGATTGAAACTACTAATATCAATGACCTAGATGTTGATATGGCCGATAATGATGATGTTGATATGGCCGATAATGATGATGATTAGTTTGAGTAGTATTTGTTTAGATCTTATTTGCTTACTATTTACTAAGACAATGTTATTACTTAAGTTTCATGTTTCAATCAAACTTCTTATTTTTGTATGGTTGAATATTAATATTGTTACTTCTATATAATATGTATTTGTTTAGGTCTTATTTGCTTACTATTTACTAAGACAATGTTATTACTAAAATTTGTGTCTCTCCGTCTTATGTATAGGTGGTTTTTGTGTTGAAAATATGCCTCCTAAGGAGAGAGAGGGTAGCAACAAGAGGGGTAGACAAAACCCGCCGCCCGTAGTCCCAAATGATCCGTATATGGGATTGACCCAATTGACCGCCGCTCAAAAGAAAAAATGGCGGAATTTGGAGGGTAGGAAATTTCAAGTCACCACTTTCCTTCATTTGCCGGTGTTGAGAGATTTGGGTTTAGAGACGTTAGTAATGTAATTGATGATGCAAGCCGGGTTAGGTAATTTCCTGGGAAGACTCCATCTACGTATTTGAGATATTCACTTGAGTTCCTTTCAACTTTGGAGGTAGGCCAGGTCACAAGAAAATACTATTCGGTTTCATATGAATGATGAAGCCTATCGAGTGGATTATGATGAGTTGAGGCAAATCTGGGGTTGATCAGCCGAGAGGAAACTGGGTCGAGTCTGATGGGGGGACTTGTTTTTTCTTTTCGGAGCTCACAGGATTGCCCTGCAAAAAAAAATACCTTAGGGCTTCCTCTCTTTCTCACCCGGCTTGGAAATTATTTTACAGAGGTCTATCTATGTCTTGGTTGGCAAACGGAGAGCCCGCTCAATTGAATGTGGCTATGGTAAACCTTTTGCGAACGTGGTTGAGGAGTTTTCGTGTGATTCCCGATTGGGTTGATATTTTTGTTCGGAGATGTGAGGCATTTGCCCTTACCAAAAAGGGAAATATATCAATAGGGGGATGATCACATTGATTGTCAAGCTTGTGTGGGTGAACCAAAACCCGAGGCGATGAGATTGATGGGGGCACGAGTTTTTATTCTCAGACTCGGCTAGTGCAAGATGACAAGTTTGTGAGGGACCTGGAGGGCGACGCATACAATGTGTCTTTATTATTTGAATATGGTACTCCTGTGAGGACGGTCCGTTTCGTGGCAGGGGCCACGTTTCCGAGTGGCGAACAAGCTGTGCATTGGCGTATGCCCGGTGTTGATGATCAAATGGATCCCGTTGATGAGGAGGATGATGAGGAGCGGGAAGAGGAGGATCAGGGAGAGACAGTGGTGGTCGTGGAGGAGAGGAGAACCAGAGCCACAGTGGTTCTTTTGATCAGCTGGGATACCATGAGGGCATTTTTGGAGGAGCAGAGCGATCAAGGATCGCTCGGGAGCAAGAGCCGACATGCTTTGGAGGATGCTAGATGGGGGAGGTTATCGCTCGGGAACAGAGTCGACGTACTTTAGAGGATGCTAGATGGGGGAGGTGCAAGATCGGTTTGAGGGGTCGGGAAGATGAAACCGCCATTTTGGGAGCCCTGTGATACGCAACTGGAGGCTTGGGCGATGCAGACAGAGCCCCGAGTTACGAGCCGCTCGTGAGGATTATTTGACTATGATGCATTCGAGAGCCACCGCCGTGCACGCAGGCGTTCTTCCCGTCGACCTACTATCGTGACAAACCTCCGGCTCTCATCATGATGTTATTATTGTGATGTTATTATTAATGTTTCATGTTTCAATCAAACTTGTTATTTTGTATGGTTGAATATTAATATTGTTAATTGTAATATGTATTTGTTTAGATCTTATTTGCTTACTATTACTAAGACAATGTTATTACTTATGTTTCATATTTCAATCAAACTTGTTATTTTGTATGGTTGGATTGAATATTAATATTGTTAATTGTAATATGTATTTGTTCTCGCTTCTTTTGATCAAACTCTTATTTCCTACAGATCTTGTTACAAGCAGCCTACTTTCTACCTCCGTCATCTCGCTAGCTTCTCCAGGTACTCCTTTTACTTTGGGATGTCCCCGCCTCGCTTCCCCACCGATTTGGTACCCATGGAGCCCCCAAATTTCCAGTACTATTTTATACTTTTTCTGTATTAAGCAAGGCTTGCCCTATAATGTTGTTGTTGTTGTTGTTGTTCCTTGTGGTTGTTGTTCCCCCTCCCCCGCTTCCCCACCGATTTGGTATTTGTTTTTTGTTAAATGTGACATATAACAAATGTGTCCACAACCCGCGGAGCCCCCGTAATGTCATGTTTGTTGTTCCCCCGCCCCGCTTCCCACTCAAATCACATATTTTGGAGGTAATACACCACATATTTTGTAAGCTGAAAAAGGATACTTCCCAACCTAGATTTTCATTCAACATTCTACCATTTTAATCTGTTTTCCCATTATTTTACATTTTACCACCTCTCCTCTCTACGGAAAATTAACCATATACTAGTATTTCCCTTTTAATTCATTCTAATCTGGACTCATGATTAATCTTTGAAAATATCTTTGAAAATATTGTTTGAGACTTTATATTATTGCAGAAAATCTTTGAAAATATCTTTGAAAATATCTTTGAAAATATCTTCCTAAATTTATATTATAGCACTACCGTGGTTAGTAGATACTGTTTGAGACTTTATATGTTTATTGCACATAATTTATATTATTAGTTGTTGATAGATAACAAATTAATGTGCTTTGTAGTTTGTTATTTGGGTGGGAACAAGTGATTAATTTATACTCCATTAAACAGAAAATCTTTGAAAATATCTTCCTAATTACCTCTTATAAGTTACGTTGCAACTTATAAACCCAAATTATATTTTCTTACACCATGGTTTCCTTTGCATCATTTTCGTACACTTATAAGTTACCTAAACCATATTCACTAGTTACTGCTTTTCATTGAAACCATGGTGTAAGAAAATAATGAGGAGGTATATAATCAGCCTTTCATAATCACTATTTCAACATCTTCTCTAAACCCAATTTCAACTTGAATGTTTCATCTTTGGAAATTATTTAAGCTTGTTAATCTCTTGGTAATAGCCTTTATATTATATTATATTATATATATATATATATATATATATATATATATATATATATATATATATATATATATATATATATATATATATATATATATATATATATATAATCTCTTGTTAATCTCTTTGTATCATTCCATCTCCTAATGCAATGAGCTCTTTTTTTTTTCTCTATGCTAATTATTGCTACATATGTCAATTTCAACTTCAATGAGCTCTGTTATACTTTATACTTTTAATGAAAACGATACTTGGTATATAGGTGGAAACCATTAACCTTCCTGTATCGCTCCCTAACCCGGGCTTGGGATAAATTGTGGTCTAACAATCCCACGTACCGGTATCATTTTTCTTTAAAAAAAATGAAAAAAAAAAGAAAAGTTGTTGCTGCTGCTGTTTTGTTGTTGTTGCTGTTTTGTTGTTGTTGTTGCTGCTGTTTTGTTGTTGTTGTTGCTGCTGTTTTGTTGTTGTTGCTGCTGTTTTGTTGTTGTTGCCTGTTGTTGTTGTCGCTGTTTTGTTATTGTTGTTCTTTGTTGTTGTTGTTGTTGTTATTCTTGCTTTGTTGTTGTCTTGTTTTGTCAATGTTCATATTTCTATATCTACCTTGTAGTATTACAATTGTATATTGGAAGCATTGTTATTCTATAAGGCCATTTATAAGACCAATATATGGTCTTATACATGATACATAAGACCTATAATAAATTTATAGGTCTTATACATATATTATAAGATTGTTTTTTGGGTCCTTTACTTGGTTTATCCAATTCTTGTGCTATAATTGAATTGTCATATGACGATATGCCTCCAAGGAAAAATTTATTACCAGGTCAGGGCTCTAACCCTAAAGGAAGAGGGTTGGCAAAACCAACCGCCAAATGGGGTAAAGAGAGATTGATCATAATATGGAATAATTATGGTCAACCAGTTGGTGGGGAAATGGCACAATTAGCTACTCGAGTATAGGAATTTTTGCTAAAAATGGGGAACATTTCCCATTAACTAATGAGTGGTCTCGGATGAATCACGAGTGCATAAATAACGTATGGAATGACGTTACGGTAAGTTGTAATCCATATTTCTTACATATATCTCTAGTACGTAGTCAAAAGTCTTATGCTTCTCTAACAATTGATTTTTTTTTCTTTGTTGAATTGTGTATATAGGAAAATACAAATGCTCCTCCGGAGTATTTCCCTATGGCTCTTTCTCTCGCTAAAGCGTGGCGTGACCGGAAATACAATGTGAGACAAGCATATAATAAGTATTATATAGTTATGAATATTACTCGCTTATGACTTTGTTATGAATATTGACTCGCTTATGAATATTATTACTCGGTTGAAACAAAGCATTATAAGATGTATCAATCTCGACGAAGACGCATTGGCTCACCCGCGCGTGGAGTGCGTTGCTGCGGATCAACGGGTCAAAGACTTGTTGCGATGTGGGGTACGCCCAAGGCTCGGGTATATTTCAAATTAATCTCAATCTATTATCGTGAATGTCTTATATAAGTAGTCAAATTAATACTAATATTATCTTTTTTTTTTTTTCCAGGAAATATCAGAAACAAATAAATTGAATCGAGAAAAACAATCGTGCCTGAATAGGACCGGAAAAACGTCCCATCCCAAAGTCATCAAAGAGGTTTGTCATCGTTCAATTTAGTTCTCAGTTGTCAATTCAATTAATGTTTCTTTTTGTATCGTATATAAATATTTTTTTTTTTTTGTCAAATGATTCTATTATAAATTGTAGAGAGGCGACAAGGGATTACCAACTGATCGCTTAAGCGTTTTCATACATACGCGCACGGGCAAAACACCCGCAGATCAAGCCACCACTCAAATGATTGTAAGTTAAAGTTTCAACCTTTTCTGTTTCAGTTTTGTTATTCTATAGAATACTTTTTTCATTTCTAACTTCATTTTCATAATATTAATTAAAGTTAAAACATTTATATTGAACATGTTGTTTTTGTTACAGCAAACGCTTAATGATGCAGTTGAGGAGCCGCGTAGGACTCTCCGCGGCGCGTGAAGATATTTTTGTTGGTATGTTTGGCTCGATGACCATGGGAGAGTTCGATGTATGGGAGGCGGTCTGAACAAAACTAAGGTGTTTGGTAAATCCCAACCTTCTCGAGCACTGTAGCGGAGGCGGTGGCGGGGGTCGAGCGAGATTTTGAAAGACAACTTGAGGAGGAACGCCGAAAAAATGAGGATGAACGCCTTAAGTTACAACAACAAATTGATGAATTGAAACGTTGGATGGAACGACGTGGAAATGACGGTAATGAATAGGTGTTCGTGGATTTTAGACATTGTATATTTTGGATACATTCAACAACTAATAACTTTTTTGTATAATGGTTATTATGTATGGATACATTCAACATTAATTGTGTTAATATGTAGATTGTAAATATTGATTGCATTTGTGTATTTTTTGTTATATTGTGTGTGTACAGGTTGAATTTGGTTTTTGTGAACGTATTTTTGGGGAAAATGAATTATACAAAGCTGGGGAAAAAAAAAAATAGGATTATTTACGGCGGTGACTAAATCCGCCGTATAAACCTAGGGACGACTCGTGCCCAAAGGGGGGACGAGGGAACCAAGGGGGTGTAAATGGGACGACTCGTGCCTGTTGGACGAGTCGTCCCTATTTAGTTATTTACGGCGGATATAGTGACCGCCGTATAAAAGTCCCAGTGGACGGCTCGTTTGGACGAGGGAACACAGTGGGGGGGAATTGCAAGCCCGGACTCTCGTCACGGAGCGGACGACTCGTCTCTTATTTACGGCGGTTACACATTCCGCCGTATAAAGATCACTCAAATACGCCATTTTATACGTATGTATTCCATTTATATACGGCGGTGGTATATCCGCCGTATATAGTATATACGGCGGTTTCCCCGCCGTATATAGTATATACGGCGATGATTTATACGGGGATCTATTTACGGCGGCTAGTCCGCCGTAAATACTATATACGGCGGGGCGCGTATTATTTACGGCGGATTTTAACCGCCGTAAATAAGCCTGTTTCTTGTAGTGATTGTGGAGACCATAGCGAGTTATGAGGCTGGGGAGGAGAGGATAGGCGCCGATCAGATTGCCAGGGCCTTCTTGTGGTTTGCTTTCTCGAGCACGCTCTTTGGACATGCTGAGGGGACGGCAGTCTTTGCCTTGTTGAGGTCCTTGGAGGACATGGAGACGGCCGGAGATGTCTCGTGGGGAGAGGCCGGGCCGGCGTGAGCTTTATTTTGCTCTTGATAGGTACAGCCGGAAGGCTGTGAGCTCCTTGTACTGCTTTGAGTTTGCCCTGGAGGTATAAGCTCTCTTTTTGCTTTCCCTCTTTTTTTTTGAGCACGCACTTTTCTTTTGCACTGGATTAATTGGATTTTTACCTTTCGCAGGTATGGGCGTTGGAGTTTTTTCACGTCACGGTGTGGCGACAGCCGGCGGAGTACGTTGGGGCGTATCCGGCCATGCAGTCTTGGTCCAAGCATGCCCGGGAGAAGATAAGCTCCAGGGGCGACGACTCTGTACGCGGATTGCCTTCCTTTGACGGAGGCCGAGACGGATGAGGGGATGATATTCTTCCCCCGGGATCGCTTGAGGTAGCGCACCGAAGGGCGCCGAGATCCGGACAAGCTGGAGGATTTTGAGGGGTCCGACTGCGATGCCTATTATCCGGGAGAGAGGGCGACGCGCCAAAGATGGCGTGAACTCGCCTTTGAGGACACCGGTGGAGCCTCCCGCCGATATGATGCACTCGAGCGATCGGTCCGTGACCTGGGATGATTACCGAGCAGGCCAGCACTTCTCGGACTTCGTGGCGATTGAGCCATATGCGACATTCGTCTTGAGGAGGCTGAGGATGCCTCAGGTTTTGGATAGGTGTGATGATGCCCGATTTTTGAAATCAAACGGAGTCGCCACGCCATTTTTTTTTTGAGGGCCAAAACTTTGAAAAATGCCCGAGATCAGAAATTTGGGTTCGGAGGTCACGTTACGCGTCGGGAAGGACGTTAGTGTGCACCCGGCGCGCCTCGTAAAACGAGTCTTCCAAGCTGAAAATCATTTGTGTGTGTGTGTGTGTGTGTGTTTTGACCAAAATGAGTTGAAACTGAGAAAAACAAAAATGGGGAATTCTTTATAAGACTTTGAACAATCCCCAAGATTTTTGGTATGATTTTTGGGTTGAGTCTTGGCACTCAAAAGATTTTTGGGAGTTGAAAAGCAATTCTGCCAGAATGAAAAAGGCAGTTGACCCTTGACTTTGAAATGGACTTAAAGGCTTCAAAACCTCAGAATCTGGGGAAAGTCCGAGAATGAAAGTTGCTTAAAACACCCTAAATAGGGTTTCTACAAAGGAACTTTCCATTTTTGAAGTAATTTGAGGGGTCAAAACCTTCTGGGAATATCAGATATGAAATCTGGATTTCCAGAAGCTGATGAACTGGCCTCTAAAATAAAAATTGAAAAAAGGAGTTTTACTCACCTAAAAAATAAAGTAAAAATATGTATGGAAAGATCTGGATGTTGGCTACAAAAAGTGTTTTGTAGTAAACACCAAATTCCACATTTATCTGTGTCCAAAAAATTAGACCATGGACTGAGGTCTGAGAAAATTGCTACTGGACAGCAACTTCTCAAGAAAGAAAATATGATTTTAAAGGGGTTTTGCATCCATGCTTGTCCCCATTTCCCTAGGTTTTGATTAGTGATCACTTGACATTTTAGTGGTGAATCAACTATATCAAACCATCCTTGGGGTACATTAGGACTAAGCACTTCATTTGCTTGGGAAGGGGAATTTTATCCTTTGAAAATGAGATTTGATGTATGAAAATGATTTTTAGGGTTTTGAAAATGTGTTTTCTTTGCAAGAAAGTAAGAACACTTTGAAAATAATGTAGATCCTTGTAGAAGATCATCCATGGAGATGAACTTCCATGGTGATCTTCTTGGATCTAAAGCAAGAAGATGAATAAACTACATTTTGTAGCTTGAAAATGCATGCATGGATGAATTTTAGGGTAAGGAGAGGGAGGTTATACCTATCTTCCTTGTGTTTTGTGTTTGAAGGCTTGAATGTGAGAGTGTTTAAGGCTTGAATATGAGAGTGTTTGAGGGTGTTTAGGGTTGATGATTTGAGTTGGTTAAAGAGAAAACAAGTAGATAACAATGAAGTCCTCTATGTTTTCTCTCTAATCCTCCTCCTATAGGGTGATTTGAGCTTGGATTGGTGTATGTATGAGAGTATGTATGAGAGTGATTTGAAGTGTTTGTGAGTGAGTGAGATTTGGGAAAGATTGGAGAGAAAATGGTGGCAATCTATGGATTCCCACTGTTTTCTCTCTATATTTCGCCAGAGTTTCGTTGCTGTGATCAAATTGTGTTGTTTTTCTGAGAGAGGAGGGTTCAATTTATAACCCCCTGAAATTGACAAACATGTCCGCGCGGATATGATTGACAGCGTGCACTGTTCATTAATTACAGCTTCAGGCTTTGGACAGGAAGAATAAAATTCAAAAATCCAAAGCTTTATGTTTTTCAACTTGCCCAATTCGGATTTTTCTTATTTCTTTTGCTTTTTGAGATTCTTTTCTTGGTTTAACTTTAAATGGCAATGCCCACTTTACCCTTACTTTGTTAGAAAAGTTAGGAATGTTAGGAATGTTAGTAATGTTATAACTTTCGTTAATTTTCTAACGAAAATGCTAACAAGCTCAAATTGGAGCACTTACAGTAGCCCCTCGGCGACGGCGCTTTCGAAGGAAGCGGGGTCGTCGATAAGAGTAAGGCTCCATATTTTGGCAGGATGATCAAGTGATCGAGTGGTCGAACCTATTTAATAGGCTACCTACGTATCCTTAAGAGGAATCAAGCCGGTCGTAGTTCGGTCTTTCGACTATCTTTAGTTGTCGACCACAGTATTTGTTTTAGGATGTCAACTGGCGAGCGAGTTCTACGATCGATTCTTTGAAAGAAACTCTGTGGGATAAGAAATGACCCTCTTCGGTCGATGGCTAGGGTTGTATATCCGCTCTGCTGGGGATAGGAATGACCATTTTGGTCAGGTGGATGAACCTAATGATAGGCTACCTACGCATCCTTAAGAGGAATCAAGCGTAGTAGTTCGGGTCTTTCGACTATCTTTAGTCGTCGACCCTACTTGTTTTAGGAAAGTCATCCTAAGATTTGACTATTTTTGGGAAGTCACCCTATGGTCCGACTATTTTTGCGAAGTCGCCCTATGATCCGATCGTTTTTGGGAAGTCGCCTAAGATCCGACTATTTTTGGGGAAGTCACCCTAAGGTTTTACATTTTTGGGAAGTCGCCCTATGGTTTGACTATTTTTGGGAAATCGCCCTACGGTTTGACTATTTTTGGGAAGTCGCCCTACGGTTTTGACTATTTTTGGGAAGTCGCCCTATTACTTGACTATTTTTGGGAAGTCGCCCTACGGTTTTGACTATTTTTGGGAAGTCGCCCTATGACTTGACTATTTTTGGGAAGTCACCCTATGACTTGACTATTTTGAGGAAGTCGCCCTATGACTTGACTATTTTGGGGAAGTCACCCTACGGTTTTGACTATTTTTGGGAAGTCGCCCTACGGTTTGACTATTTTTGGGAAGTCGCCCTATGGTTTGACTATTTTTGGGAAGTCGCCCTATGACTTGACTATTTTTGGGAAGTCGCCCTATGACTTGACTATTTTGGGGAAGTTGCCCTACGGTTTTGACTATTTTTGGGAAGTCGCCCTATGACTTGACTATTTTTGGGAAGTCGCCCTATGACTTGACTATTTTGGGGAAGTCGCCCTACGGTTTTGACTATTTTTGGGAAGTCGCCCTACGGTTTGACTATTTTTGGGAAGTCGCCCTATGGTTTGACTATTTTTTGGGAAGTCGCCCTATGGTTTGACTATTTTTGGGAAGTCGCCCTATGATCTGACTGCTTTTTGGGAAGTCACCCTAAGATATGACTATTTTTGGGAAGTCACCCTAAGGTTTTGACTATTTTTGGGAAGTCACCCTATGATCTGACTATTTTTGGGAAGTCGCCCTATGATCTGACTGTTTTGGGGAAGTCACCCTATGGTCTGACTATTTTTAGGAAGTCACCCTATGATCTGACTATTTTTGGGAAGTCGCCCATGATCCGCGTTTTTTGGGAAGTCACCCTAAGGTTTTGGCTGTTTTGGGGAAGTCGCCCTAAGGTTTTGACTATTTTTGGGAAGTCACCCTATGATCTGACTATTTTTGGGAAGTCGCCCTATGGTCTGACTATTTTTGGGAAGTCACCCTATGATCTGACTATTTTTGGGAAGTCGCCCTATGATCTGACTGTTTTGGGGAAGTCACCCTATGATCTGACTGTTTTTGGGAAGTCTCCCTATGGTCTGATTGTTTTGGGGAAGTCACCCTATGGTCTGACTATTTTTGGGAAGTCACCCTATGATCTGACTATTTTTGGGAAGTCACCCTAAGGGATGATTGCGATTTATCGCTTTCCTCGTGTTGTGTGTGATAGCGTTTTAGGTGCCTCAAATCTTGATGATGGCATTTTAGGTGCCTCGAACCTTGATGATGGCGTCTTAGGTGCCTCGAACCTCGATGATGGCGTTTTAGGTGCCTCGAACCTTGATGATGGCGTCTTAGGTGCCTCGAACCTTGATTTGAAATGATTTCCTTTGATGGTTTAGGATAGATGGTCCTCTAGTGGACTTCATTTGAAGGGATCGGTTTTACGTCTGGCTGCTTAGAAGGAAAGGATGGCCGTCTTGTGGTCGAGTGGTGGACACAATGATAGGCTACCTACGTATCCTTAAGAGGGAATCAAGCCGGTCGTAGTTCGAAAATAGCTGGGGATGGTCTTTGATGGTTTGACAGTATTTGAGGTTTGACTATTTTTTTGGGAAGTCGCCCTAAGATTTGATGATAATGTTCTTTTAGAAAAGTAGTTGATTAAGATATGCTTTCATACCTGTGTGCTTACCTCGTAGCCGAGGCTACTACTGATGTTGATGAAGAGTTGTTAGGTTGCCGTTCGTGGGACGGTTTCTGCTGACGATTTGCTGTCTTTGGAGGCATTTTGACCTGAAGGAGGAGTTTGGTTGAGTCTGCATCTTGCTGGTGATCGTCAAACTTGTAGAGGTTTTTGAGCTTGTCTTCACATTGGGACTTCTTGCTTTTGAGAACTTGGTGTCTCTAATCACATTGTATTTGAGAACTTGGCGTCCCTGACCGATTTGTATTTGAGAACTTGGCGTCCTTGACCTGATTTGTATTGGAGGACTTGGCGTCCTTGACCGATTTGCGTTTTGAGAACTTGGCGTCTCTGACCGATTTGTATTGGAGAGCTTGGCGTCCTTGACCGATTTATATTGGAGGACTTGGCGTCCTTGACCGATTTGTATTGGAGGACTTGGCGTCCTTGACCGATTTGCATTTTGAGAACTTAGCGTCTCTGACCGATTTGTATTGGAGAACTTGGCGTCCTTGACCGAATTGTATTGAAGAGCTTGGCGTCCCTGACCGATTTGTAGACACTGGAGGCGGTCTTCATATGTTTGTGGATGTTGGGGACTGTTTTCATCCATTTGAGGTCGTCTTTGGTGAAGATCACCCTTGCCGAAAAGGGGGATTACGTTTGAATTCCTGCATTTGTTAGTGAAGAGGAAGATGCATATATGGCATTCATGATGGCGGATGCATGCATAGAACCAAAAATGATTATGAGATGATGCGTTTATTTGCTTTCGAAGATGCACTTGGCCTAAGCTTTTGGCAGGGAAATTACGATTTATGATTTTCAATCACTTAGGATTTTTCCTATTGATTCAAGTTTTGTGCATGCTACATGAGCCCTGGGGAGATTTTTTTTGGGGATGCATGGTGATGAGAGGGGATATATGTGTTGTTGACTATTTGGGACAAGCTTTGAGCTGGTGGGGTGATATCCTTTAGTCGCGGACTGAATTGCATGTTATTGATGAGGTCAATTTTGATCTTGGGATGAAGTTGGATTTGAACCCCGGGTCTCGATTGAAATTTCTTTCGCCCTGACATTTGAAGCCGACGCCGATGTGCTCTAGAATCAAAGCATGTTGACATGAATGAACCCTCTTTTGCTTGGGTTAGTTGTGATTTGACGAAATGCCGATATGAGGAGATTCCCAATTCTCAACTTTTGATGATGCAGGAGTTGCCATATGCCAAGTTCTAAAGCCGAAACTCCAAGATAGTTGTTGAGGTGACTAGGCCTTTCTTCCGAAGATAGGTGTGACTTGATAAAGCCCCATTCCATGGAAAAGACATGGCGAAAACCACGGCTTTCTCGAATGATTTGATGAAGCCCCGTGTTCGACAAAGCGTCACTATAGAGGTCCAGTTAAAGGTTTGACCGACATACCGATGAAGTACCGAGCCAATCGATCAACGTGAGAGCCTTCAAGGTGAAGTTGTCATGAAGGGAGAAACCCATCTTTGATACCGACTATGAAACTAGAATCCTCTCTTCGAAGAGTGTCTTCCATATGGGAACCGTTAGCCATAGTGGCACTTGGCTTGTTCTTGGCTTCAATCATATTCACCCTACTTTTTTTTTTAGGGAATGGATTGTTGATCGTATTGGGTCCTTGGGGTCCCCTTTTCGATCGCTTCACACCGCCCTTTTTCAGGAGTCGTGTTGGAGGTGGAAGAAACCCGGTATCCGTAAAGGTGTGCGACAACTCGCCGCTGATTGTAAGCCCTATCAAATTTAGCCCCGGAATTGATCATTGCCCGTAGATCCGGATAGGGAAATTGCTAAGTGAGATCCTCGATGTGGTTTCAGGCGTGACCGAAAGATGTCTAGTTGTTCCTCTTCAAAAGGAGGAGTTGCCATCTTGCTTGTAAAAGTCCCCGATGTTCTCGTCTGACGCCGCATTGTTGTCCGTGTGTCAAATCTATTTGCTTCCCACTCCAAGTTGGCTAGTAGTCTGTCCCATGTAGCCCCGGCCTCGGATTTTAAGCGGAAGAACCATTTTAGAGCACTCGACTTCAAAGAGAGATCAAATAGTCGCCCAACCGCTGATTGGCGCCCCTTTTGACCTTCATTGCCAAGGTATACGTGTCCAGATGGGTTTTCGGGCATGCAAAGGCCATCAAAGAGATCCAAATTAGGCATCACGAATTTGTGGGGAACAAAGGAGTCCGGTTCGTTGGCCGGAAAGCGTGACTTCTTAGCAGCCAATTCAAAGACCGTGCTTTCATTTCCTTGTGTCGTTCCACGAATCAAGCCAAATGAGGGTCTTGTGGTGGAACCATGGCATTCAAACCAGCCGACCGAGCTAGAGAGAGGAGCTACCACCGGCGGCATACAGCGGAGGGAACGGCCGATCCGGGGACATAGGTGAAATCCCGTCCTGGCCCGAATCACCCCGGGAGCTTGAGTAGGACCCCGGGCAAAGGGATAGAACCTCGCGGCTTGGCTTTGCTGATTTTCAACCGGCAAAGAGGGCAAAGGCGCTCTCGATGTAGCCTGGGTAACTCGAATTTCCGGAGTGAGGCCCATAAGTAGGCTTAAGTGCGGGCCGTTGTCCCCGATTGTTGAATTGCATAGCCAAGGTGCATGACCAGGGGTACTGCGGTCCCGGTGATTCTCGATGAAACCGGGATGGAGGCTTGCAACCCATCGAAGCCTGAGCGAGGAATGGATTTGTGAAAGCCGTGTGAGGAGCGGCCGAGCTAGCATCATTCCGAGGAAGGGCTTCGATCGTTGCCCCGGACCGCATCGTGGAAGCATTCCAAACCGTTGCCGCGAAGGCCCCGATAGATTGGTTCCAAACCGAGGTGGGATTCCAATCCGTCGTGGCATTCCGAGGTATCCCCAACCATGAGGAGACATTCCGCACCGATTTTACCCCGCCGAGGAGCTCGTGAACCGATCGGTTACGTTAGAGACCGCATGGGTCCAAAAGAGGTCCGTATTTGGGGCTTGCCGTCCCGTTGAGACGGTCATGAAGGAATTTGAGGCTTAAAGTGCGGTGCCTGGGATCGGGATATCTTGAACCGGGTTGCCGTCAAGCATTTCAAACCGATGTAACCGAGAAGCTCCTGACCGATTCGTACCGAACCGCCGAGGCATACCAAACCGTCGTGACATACCGAGCCGACCCCGATCGCTTTGAGGCATACCATACCGGCCCAAATCGGACCGAAGTCAATTTGTTTCCCAAACGACTTTCCTGCATCGAACCGTGAATGTATATTAGACCGAGGCCGAAAGGATGGCCGATTCGCAAGTTGAGAAGAGTGTGAGGAAGGTGGTGGTAGTCTGTCTCGGCCAAGATAGGGACGGGGATCCTTTTCCTCTTCTACCGTGAAAGTTCCATCGGGGTTGAGGGCACCGTCAAACCAAAATTCCCGACATCTTCCAAGGATGAACATCGAAACCTCATTCCGATTGGCACAAGGAGTTTTATGGACTCAGTTCCAATATTAGCCATAGAAATATGATGAATTTCTGGTCTTGGTTAAAATTCCGTCCTCGTCCTCGGACATCAAAGAACCGCACTTGACTAGCCCATGACCAACATGGCGATCAAATCTCATCTTGCTTGGTGGAGCCTTGGTCCGAAGAGATGTATTTGCGAAGTCTTGATTTGGAAGAAGTAACTTGGCAAAGCCTCGGTCTCATGACCGTGAATCCGACACAATTAGAGAGGCTTCAACCTCGGTAGGCACCGTAGACCGATACCGAACAGAGACCCAACCCATCTTGTAGCAGAGTGAAGAACCAACGTTCTTGAATTATCATGTAGCAAAAGAGGCAACCCATCCTTCCATATTTACTTTATTATTTTCTTTATTCAATTAGTCAACCGGAAGAAAATGTAAAAGCAAGACAATTTTAGGAATGTATACCTCGGGCATATATTTTTTTTCGAAAAGTGGGGATGAATCCCCGATTTGTATTATTTGATGGCCTCATTTGACGAAGGCACAAAAGAACTCGCTTTGGGTTTGACTCTTTGAGAGAGCATAAGTTTAGAAAGGTTTGTAAAAGTGTATGGAAGCCCCCGCCGACGTAAAATTAGTGTTTAGCTCTATTTTTCCTATAATGTAGAAAAAGAAGACTTGTCGAGACATCTCGAAAATATGTTTTATTCAAAATGATCACAAGATTGCTTAAAACCCTTTATTAATGTTCGGGTTATTCAACCCCTAATCTCGATATGAACAAACATTTTGATTAATCATGAGGAGAAAGTCAACCGATACCAAGAGTCGAAGTTGGCGAATGGTGAAGAGGGATCGTGTATAGGAGAGGCTATTGGTGAGGCCGGATTTTCTGGGATTTGAATGTGTTTATGACCGGACCATTTCTCGGTTGCCTACGTTCCTCATTGTGAGGAGCTCAGTCGCCGTAGTTCGGGTCCGAACCGTGTTTGGCTTTAGAAAAGGGGTATGAACATTTGTGGTACTTTTGGTGAAAAGGCTCTGATAGGAAGTTTGGATGATAAGGTGCGGGCCTTGAGGTGATTCCTCGACAAGTCATTTTGAGCGATTCCGTTTGCTTATTGATCGTCGTCCTTCATCTGGGGAGAAAGATTTTGGATGCAAACTTAAGGGCTTATGATATGTTTTTGCCGTTGCTTTAACTCGCTCCCTCGTTGTCGACAACTTCCGTTCTTCGGGCTTTAATTTTGCCCATATGTCAAACCTTTCTGATCGGCGGTGCTAGGTCCTTGGCCTCATTTTTTTTTTGAAGCTTTTGTTTTTTTTTTTTGAAGCTTTTTTTTTTTGAAGCTGTTGGTTTTTTTTTGAAGCTTTTGTTTTTGAAGCTTTTGTTTTTTTTTTGAAGCTTTTGTTTTTTTTTTTTGAAGCTTTTGTTTTTTTTTTTTGAAGCTTTTGTTTTTTTTTTTTTTTGAGCACTGAGGACGAAGGCAAGCTTCTACTTGAACTTTCTTGATGCATGGGGGCGGAGGCAAGCCCCCGTTTTTTCGATATGGGGTCGATCTCCCGATGCTGAGTGACCTTTTGTTGTCCCTTGATGTTGCCGCCTTCGTTGACTTGATCAAGGTGATGATGGGGATATGTTTTGGAAAGTGTATGGCTTGATGGAGGCCTTTGTGAGGTGAGGAAAGTGTATAGGGAGGGCATTAGTTGACTTTCTCGCACCAATTAATTAAAAATCTTAATCATTTCCAGAGATTATTTGTTGAGCGATGCGAGTGATAATTTAAAATAAAACCATTTCATTAAATGTAATGTAGGTGTGCAAATAATGTCTCAAGTCTAGCGAGAAAAGAAAAAGACTCTTTTATAGAAAACTTAAGATTAACTACAATGTCCAAGGAGGACTTGATTGAACGAAGAAAGTACTAGAACCTACGAAGGTTGACTAAAAGACTGCTTTTAATATTAAAGGATGGGTAGCCCCTAGTCTAGCTACTCTTTGTTGTTGGATCGCCAAGACGCTTGAGCTTTCCATCTTTCTCGTTAACTTCTCGATTCCATTACCGTGCACCGAGGCAAAGGATCGCTACGTGCCCATGATACCGGTGGGAGTGGAGGAGTTTGAGGCCATGGAGCACTGGGCGAGCACAAGTTGTCCAAAGAAACGGGTCGGAAAAGTCACTGGACGAACTTTGTCGATCGAGCATATTGATGGAAGGAAGTGAACCCGAGAGGACCTTGAGGGGTATTGGGCTCGTTTGGGAGGATTCACATGCGCCGGTTGTTTTGAGTGAAAGGGGTGATACTAGCCGATTGTGTCTTCGGCCTTTCTCAAGCTTGGAACCGGCATTAGACAAGTGTGCTCTGCAGTTGTCCTATCGGATTCTCTCACTTCGGGCACTTGAATTTTGCGCGACGTAATCATTTCTTTGCCCGGTTCGACATCTTGGGTCAAAGGAGTGCTAGTACTTATCATAAGATCAAGCTTCTCCCGCATTTGTTTCACTTGCTCTATCAATATTGCCACATGGGGATCAACGGGAACATTCGAGTTACTGGAACTCGCAACAAGACTCTTATCGCCAGAGGGAAACACACCGCAGACCGGTGAAACCGACGGTGAATTCACTAAGTCCGGTAGATGACAACGGAAAACTTGTGGCATCCGGATTTTCTTTTAGCAACTCATGATCGCATTCAAAGGGGGTGTAGAGGCTTTAACATAGCCACATAGCTCAAACTGATTATGTGAAGCCGGAGCATAAACCGCAGTGTATTGCGAAATTGAGGAACAGTGTGATGGAGCCCAACTCGTTCGAGGAGCCGAGGGCGATGGAGCCCTAATGGCCCGAGGTGGCCGGAAAGGGTCGAAGAGGAATTGTCCTTGGCAAGGGATCATATGTGGATGGAGGGAGGTGTTGGCCGTGGATGGAGAGTTATAGGATGAAGGGACCGAAATCACTGCTTCGAAGTCTCATCTTCGACCTCACGACTGTGTGAACCATTCGCCTCAACCGTTACCCGAACTCCATGGCGGCGGAGAGCATTGATGAGCAGTGGTCACTGCTCTTCATGAATCTTATGGGCGTTTCCAAAGCCAGACTAACTCTTCCTTCCTAATCATCGGATTTCTTGTATCCTTACTACCGCTTTCGCCAAATCTCGCCATCGATCATTATCATCCCATTTAACTTGGCGTCGCCGTGAACTTATCTGAGGGCGAGAGTTCAAAGCATTTCACCAAATCCAGCTTTGCCATGGCCACATGCTTGTTGCAAGCCAAACCATCCATTCTCAACATTTGTTGCGACTAAATCATCTCGGCTTGTCGAGTCCTGTTGAATTGGCTGTGCAGTTTGAATCATAAAATTCAATCATGTTTACATTCGCGTTGTTTGGGAAATGATCATTGGCGGGGTTGAGATCACCGAGGCGCTCGAGTTTGCTCCTTCTTAATTAATCCCCGAATCGCCTTTCTCAAAGTCAGTACAGCTTGTCGGTCGTATGACCGTGCATCGGTGGAAAGCACAATGCTTAGTGGTGTCAAAAGGGATTTTGGGATCCTTGGGCCGATAGTTTCTCATGGGTTCGAGGAGACCCGCTCTAGCAAGCTATTTAAAACTTTGCTTAAGGGAACACCCAAATCCTCTGGATTCGAGATTTGGTCATTGACTTGGTCACCATTCCGAATGTGGTTTGCCGGTTTTGGTCCATTGGGGCGCCAAGCTTGCCCGTTTCGATTAACCTTGAACCGCTCTCTTCAAGACTATGCAGCTTGTCGGTCGTGTGGCCATAATGATCATGGAAGGCGCAGTGCTTACTCATGTCGAGAGGTGCATTTGAGCTCCTTGGATGGTAGTCCTCGAGAGGCTCCAAAAGGCCTACCCTTACTAAGCCTCAAAATTAAGCCCACGGGCATCCCAAGATCATCAAAACGTTCTCGTTGCCTTAAAGGACCACCATTTCTTGGTTGCTTTTGGGGGCCGTCAATTGTACACAATGCCTTCTTTCCTTTACCGGATGTCGGAGCCGTGTTGGAAGGGTAAGGTTTATAGCGGCGAGACATGTTCGACTCGTAGTCTTTTCCCGTGCACGAACCCTTTTGATGTAATCATCAATGTAATCGTCGAGATTCGACCTTTTGTAAACTTCATTCGTGTCGATACACAAGATTGATATGGTGAGATGGCCCGAGTCGAGCGATCGTCGATACTCGCGTTGCTAGGCTTTTCTTGTACCTTCTTAATTGGTTCTACCAATAATCCATTGGACGAGTCAATAGGAACATTAGGATTGCATGACCCCGCCACAAGATTGGCATTAGCAAACGAAACCACAATAGGAAGTACTGGTGGGAGGAATGACAGCCTCGAGCATTAAAGCGTGGCTAGTAATCTTCCTCATAAGGCCTGGCGTGTGCCGAAGATGAAGATATATGGCTCGTAATGGGTGGATACCAGGGAGCAGCTGAGTGCGGATCCGTAAGGCCGCCGAAGACATGAGGTTTGAGGCATCGTAACAGAGGGATTGAATGTGTCTTGACCGCACCGAGGAACACGACCGCAAGGGAAATGTGTATACCGTACTTGATGAGCGTGAGCAGCCTGCGTAACGGCCGGGTGGAGAATTTGATGAGGAGCATTTGACCTTGTCGACTTCCCAACCTGAGGGGCGGGTAGAGCGTGACGAAGTGGTGATAAAAGCCTGGTGGCCCACGTGATCTTGCAAAGATCATAGGGGCCAGCAGGTGCTTTGAGAATTGGAGGAAGCAAGCCGGCCCTCCGAACCATGGAGCTCGAGAAACGAACTGTCCCATTCCGAGATGGTGACCCGAGCCGGGCGGTGACTCGGTGAAGTAGTAACCGGCCCCTTCCAAGTTGATGACCCAAACCAGGCTGATGTTGTGAAGTATCGACTAGACCCATTCCAAGGCAAAGCGGTGAATCAGACTGGTTGAAACCCGAAGGTGAAAGCCGAGAGCTGCGCTGGGGAAGTTGACCATGAGGTGAGTAGCCAAGAGGCTGATCGAGGTAGGGCTGAGTGATAGGCTTGGGGATGCTTGGCCCGTTAGTAGTTCCACACAAAAGGGAGCAGGGCATTTGATGGTAGTTGGCATGCCCTAGGAGGGTAATTAGCTCCAATCTTCGCATCAACCGTAAAGGTTCCATTAGGGTGGTGAACAATTGCTAGCCCCCTGGGTTCTGATACTTTCGATAGCTGATTCTGAGCCTCTTGATTTTGTCTTATCTGTTCCAACATCTGGATTCCACTTTGTTTCGGCATTTTGCGGATTTTCGGGGTGTGGAGTTGTGCGTCCCCACCGTTCTCCTCTCGAGTTGGTCATTCTGAAACTTTGAGCTGAAGCAAAGGAGGAAACCGATGAAGTATCTAACTTGGAATGATGAGTGAACAACACGATGACCCGGGGTCTCGATCCAAACTTTGCTTGCTGTGGAAGGCACAAAGGGTGTGGTTCAAACTCGGGAAAGCGAACAGGTTGGTGTTTGGGCTTAGGGCTCATGCAACATGCGGTTATTTGTTCTTGTTTACTTAAAACATGTTTTATTAACCTAATCGGTTGGAAAAAGATTGCTCTTCTTTTTCGCAAACTACTCTGATCTGGATCAGTGGGCCCAAATCGATCACTACGTCTCTATGCCCCTCGTGTCCACCCGTACCTCGACTTCCCAGGTGGGCGGCCCGGTGGCGAGGTCCTATAGGGCAAGCGGGTCCCACCGACCGGAAGAAAACGATCCTAAAAGTCTGGCGGGTAATCGAGTCTTAACGAGCATTCGATGTGATTACGGACAAAGCTGGCGTGAAAGTCAAGATCATATCCGGGGCTCGACGAAAAGTGGCATGATTTGGGTGATAAGCGTCCACAATTGATCTTGACTTGTCGTCGGTTAAGCCCGTAATTAGGCATGGAATAATCATTAATCCTTGATGACTCAATGTAAATCCTGGGAAAGCAATGTATAATTTGTGCCCAGGAAGCGAAGTCAAGGCGCCTAATATCTTCGTCAAAGTCCGGAAAGGAAGAACTTGACTGATTAGGGTCCGAAAGATATTGAGTCGGTATGCCGACAAAGGCTTAAGGAAAGGTCTATACACGGCAGGGCATGACACGGACCAGACTAAAAACCAACCGGGTCTCGGACAAAGTGTGTCACGGACAAGTGCATGGTCGACACGAGGCTCCAGCTGGGATGTTTGGGTAGTCCTGTGCTCATCCAAGAGGAGGCGTAATAAGACCAAACGGATCACGCGACAAGGATTTCCCGGGTTAGGGACGAATAGTGTGCAATGTGTCTGCAGTCAGCGTGCGCGTAGTGTGCAAACGGTCTATATTCTTTTTTTTGAGTAAAATAGGAAATTTTTCATGTGTCTTAAAAATATGAGATGCATGGACATGATTTTTTTTTGAAAATTTCTTTTTGAAAACTTTTTTGAATTTTTTTTTGAAATTTAATGAACACATAAGCACGTTAAAGCATGAAAATTCAATGACGGTTAGGGACATTATTAAACCGACAGTCAAAATTCTTGACTTTTCCAAGAGCGCGCCAAAACAACACGAAAGCCGTACAAAATCAACACACACAAAAAAATGATTTTCAAATGCTGGGGCGGAAGCTTCTGACCCTCAAAAGCTTTTTTTTTTTGAAAACGGTAATGATACCGGTACGTGGGATAGGTTGTTAAAACCACAATTTATCCCAGGCGACTCGTGTTGGGAGGCGATAACGGGAAAGCTCTAATGGTTTCCACCAATATACCAAGTATCATTTTTTTTAGAAAAAGCTTAAATCCCCTGGGCGGAGTCGCCATGTGCTGATGATCCCCATTCTTTTGAAATCAAGCGAACGGAGTCGCCACGCCTGTAGTTTTTTTTGTGTTTGAGGGCCAAAACTTTGAAAAAAGCCCGAGATCAGAAATCTCTGGGTTCGGAGGTCATGCCACGGCGGGAAGGACGTTAGTGTGCACCAGGCGCGCCTCGTAAAGCGAGTCTTCCAAGCTGAAAATCATTTGTGTGTGTGTGTGTGTGTGTGTCTGTTTTGACCAAAATGAGTTGAAATTGAGAAAAACAAAAATGGGGAATTCCTTTATAAGACTTTGAACAACTCCTCCAAGATTTTATGGTATGATTTTGGGTTGAGTGCTTGGCACTCAAAAGATTTTTGGGGAGTTGAAAGCAATTCTGCCAGAATGAAAAAGGCAGTTGACCCTTGACTTTGAAATGGACTTAAAGGCTTCAAAACCTCAGAATCTGGGGAAAAGTCCGAGAATGAAAGTTGCTTAAAACACCCTTAAATAGGGTTTCTATGCAAAGGAACTTTCCATTTTTGAAGTAATTTGAGGGGTCAAAACCTTCTGGGAATACTCAGATCTGAAATCTGGATTTCCAGAAGCTGATGAACTGGCCTCTAAAAGAAAAATTTGAAAAAAGGACCTGTTTTACTCACACCAAAAATAAAGTAAAAATATGTATGGAAAGATCTGGATGTTGGCTACAAAAAGTGTTTTGTAGTCAACACCAAATTCACACATTTATCTGTGTCCAAAAAATTGAGACCATGGACTGAGGTCTGAGAAAATTGCTACTGGACAGCAACTTCTCAAGAAAGAAAATATAGATTTCATAAAGGGGGTTTTGTAACATCCATGCTTGTCCCCATTTTCCCTAGGTTTTGATTAGTGATCACTTGACATTTTAGTGGTGAATCAACTATATCAAACCATCCTTGGCAAGTACATTTAGAATTCTAAGCACTTCATTTGCTTGGGAAGGGGAATTTTATCCTTTGAAAATGAGATTTGATGTATGAAAAATGATTTTTAGGGTTTTGAAAATGTGTTTTCTTTGCAGAGAAAGTAAGAACACTTTGAAAATAATTGTGAGATCCTTGTAGAAGATCATCCATGGAGATGAATCTTCCATGGTGATCTTCTTGGATCTTAAAGCAAGAAGATGAATAAACTACATTTTGTAGCTTGAAAATGCATGCAGTGGATGAATTTTAGTAGGGTAAGGAGAGGGAGGTTATACCTATCTTCTCCTTGTGTTTTGTGTTTGAAGGCTTGAATGTGAGAGTGTTTAAGGCTTGAATATGAGAGTGTTTGAGGGTGTTTAGTGGTTGATGAATTAAGTTGGTTAAAGAGAAAACAAGTAGATAACAATGAAGATCCTCTATGTTTTCTCTCTAATCC